>JAGFMF010011945.1:1353359-1575011 GCA_019455555.1 Galemys pyrenaicus | reverse complement strand
GCCTCGGGTAAGCTCCAGGTCAGGAGAAACAGCAAGTCAAAAGGGGGGGGGGGGTGTCCAGGCTTAACAGAAAAGGTGTCAAAGCACGAGACGTGGAGGAAGTGCCCTTCCACGTGCCGGCGGAGCGTGAGCCAGCAGCCGTCCTGGAAGCAGCACGGACTGCCCTGAGGACTGCTCGCCCGCACACTCGTCCTGGCTCTCGGTCCGGAGCAGCAGCATCCACCCCAGAACTCGTGCCACGGAGCTGCAGCAGCGGGCGAGTCGCGCGAAGGCAACCGGCTCCCACCGGGGTGGACGAGGATGCGGCTTGCGCGTGCACGGGCATGCACAGTGTACACGTGTACGCACACGCACGCGCACCGGGCTGCCGTTCAGCCACAGGAAAGGTGGAAGTCTGCCATCGGCAGCAGCACGGAAGGAACACCGCGCAGTCACTCAGCGCGCAGTCAGATGAGCACAGCGGTCGCCTCCGCGCGGTGTAGAGACCAAGGCGGCAGATACAAAGCAACTGAGGACATTGAGCCGAGGTTGCAGAGGAAGGAGGCTGCGGAGGTGGGGACGAGGGCGGGGGCATAATGGATGGTGTTTTGTTTTTTAAGGAATAAAAAAGGAAAGACTTAAAAGACTGGCCTCCCAGCCCTTCCCACCCACACAGCAGCAGGACGGGAGGGCAGGAGACCCGGCCTGGGCCCTCGCGGCTGGGCAGTGGGTGGGTGCACACCCCCGGCTCCGACACACGGACACGCGGGCTGGAGGCCGACAGTTTGCGGCCGGCACCTGCCTCCGTGCCCCCACCTGCCCGCGGAACCCCCAGCCTGGGTGCTGGGGTTTCTCAAGGGCCCAGCCCAGGTGCATCCTGCTCCCTCCAGGCGGTGCCCACCATGCTTGTCAGCTGCATTGACGTCGGCCCCAAGCTCCAGGAGGCGCTGCAGGCAGGGCAGGCGCTCGGGCTCCTCGCTGGCCAGGTCCAGGGGGCTGCTCTCGTGGATCTGAGCCAAGGGCACAGTGGGTTGGCCTGGGCCTGGGGTGGTGCTACCCACCCCCCCAACTCCCCCAGCAGCCGCCGCTCTCACCCGGTCCCTGCGGTTGATGTCGGCCCCGTGGCGCACCAGCAGCTCCACCATGTCGGGCTGGCTTCGCAGGACGGCGATGTGCAGGGCCGTGTAGTAGGTGACCGGGTCTGGGGGCAGACAGTCCCGGGTGCAGGCACGTTCTGCGAGGAGCCCGCCCCACACCCCTCCTGGGCTCCCATCTTGGGGGCGTCCGGACAGGGCTGTCCTCACTGAACCCAGGCCCTGCACGGGCCGTGTGTGGGGCCAGGGCCCTCTGGTGGGTGGGAGCTCAGAGTGGCCAATCGGGCCATCGTGCCTGCGCCTGGCAGAACAGCCAAGTGCCCGAAACCAGGTCCTGAGTGACCAGGGAAGGGGCGCCCCCTCCCCTGGACTGTGCCCCCCCAGTGGCTCGTCGGAGGCTGTCCTGAGAGCAGCCTGTGTCGGCGCATGTGGGTCTCCCAGCAGAGTCAGAGAAGCAGGGGTGTGCCACCCCACGTTCAGAAGCCAACACGGTCGGCGCTGACATAGGCCCAGAGGGGCTTATCGGCGTTCCCTCTCCCCGTGGCGGGAACAAAAATTCCCGAGAACTCAGTAAGTGGCAGAAAATGACCCTCGCTGAGCTCAAGACCCAGCCGGGGCCGCACTTCCACAAGAGCGGGAGCGTTAGCGGGGAGCTGGGCGGGCTGTTAAGCCAGTCACGAGGCGAACACCAACAGCTGGTCTGGGAACAGAAGCGTCAGAGCCACCCAAAGCCTGCAGGGGCACAGGTCTCCTCACCCAGGAAGAGAGGCAGGGACCGGCTCCTGGGAGAATGGGAAAGGCAGAGCCCGAAGGCCCGCAGGGTCTCGCTAGCCACCATGCAGCCCACCCCGGGCCCCGGCTGACCTTCAAAGTTGAGGTTGGCCCCATTCCTTAGCAGAACATCGGCCGCCCGGGTCAGCCCCAGCTCGGCCATCTTCAGCAGGGCATTGCTCACTCCTTCCTGGTAAAACGGAGAGTGGGCCTTCCTCTCCAGCAGCTCGGTGAGAACGAGGAGCCGGCTCTCCTCGCTGGCGACATAGCTGGGCCTGGGGCCGGAGGGACAGACCAGTTACGGGTGGGGCCTGCTGGCACAACAGCCTGCCGGTGGGGGCTCGAATCTCCTGCTGTCTCCCCCACCCCGGGCAGAGTCAACAGAGGTTTGTGGTCTCTCAGACTGATCAGCCGGCTTTGCTGAGAAAGGCCTGGGTCTGTCTTTAGTCTCCTCCCAAGCTGCCCTGAGAACCTGGCCCCGGCTCGGGGACAAAGCCGCAACACCTGGGGCTGACGGGAGCCCGCGAGGCCAGGACAGGGTTCTTCCCCAGACCCTGAGCCCCGGTTCAGAGGATTCCAGCCCAGCCCAGACAACCCCCAGGCCTCTCCTTCCCCTGCAACCACAGGCCCTTCGTCCCCAAGGCTAAGTGTGCACTGGGCCGGTTGCACCCCAGCCCCAAGCCGCCTGCCTCCCTGCCAGCACTGTGACCAAGCACTCTCCTCAAGCTTGGACTCCTAACTGCGGGCAGCCCCTTCCAGCCTACCAGCTCCTCCTCTTGGTGAGGCTCCCATCCCCACTGGTGCTCCCTACTCCCCTCCCACCTTTGGTCTCACCCATCTGCACCCCTTCAAATGGCAGGATAAAGGTTTTACTCTTACTACCTGGCATGTGTCCGCCTGCAGCCCCAGCGCCAGTCCCAGCCCCAGCCCCAGGGAGCCAGGGAGCGGTCCCTGCACCAAGGGTGCAAAGCAGCACTGGCAGAGTCCAGCATGGTGTCTGCAGCTACCATAAGGCCGCGCTGTCACCCCCTCTGCAGAAGGCCTGGAGTTAGGGAGCCGCTTTCACTGCACTTTCAGAACAAGCCTCAAGGCCACAAAGCTGCTGCTGTGATGAAGAGACCCACTCAAGTCCCAGGGGGTTCATCCACCTCCTCTCTCTCCCCCTCTGTGCTCGCCAACTGATCTCCCCCAACTCACACCTGACCCCGCTTTGCTCTATTACAACCAGCCGACCACACACTTGATTCTGATTGTCGTTCCAGAACAAACATCAGGAAAACTGGAGGTCTGTGTAGCTGGAAGACAGTTCCCAGCACCAACCCCAGCTCACGGCCTGCCCTGCTCCCTCTACGTAAAATGCAAACTGCTACAGAAAGCTCGTTTCGCGTTGCTCTGGGGCACCCACCGCCCTGCAGAGGGCGGGTTAGGAAGGCGGCGCCGAAGAGCTGGCGCTCGGAGCCACGCAGCCCCAGCCCCGCCTCGGCCTATAAGGTGGGGCACGGTCGCCCCACCCCGCCCGGCTCCAACGACTGACGGTGACAAACGGCGGAGCTGCGCCAGGTCGGAGCGGCCCCGGCCGGCCGGCGGGAAGGGAGCGTATTACCCGTCCAGGGGCTCCTGCCGCTCGGGGTCCTGGATGCCCAGGGAGCCCAGAATGGCATCCACCAGCGGCTGGTACTCGAAGATGATCCTCCGGAAACCGTGCAGAAACGGCATCGCGACGGCCCGAGCGCGGCAGGGCGGCCGCACGTTCCGCCGAGACCCGGACGCGAGTGGGCGCGATCGGGCGGCCGGGAGCCTGGCCTGGCAGCTGCTGACCAGACCCCGCGCCGACCTGGGGGTCCACCGCCCAACCTGCAGCTCCGAGCCGGAAGTGCGACTCCTGCACTTCCGGCCCTGCAGCCCGGGCCCGCGGGCGGCGGCGGCAGCGCCCCCTCCCGGCACGGAGGACCGCGGCGCGTCCTGGGTCGCGCCCGGGAGCCTGTCGGGTGGGGAACCCGGGGGCGGGACGGAGGGCGCCCACCTACAGCCTACGGGGACCTGGGCCCACGTGGGCCTCCTCTTCCTGCCCAGACCCGGGCCCTCCCTGCGATCCCTCCGCGGCCGCAGGGCGCCGTCCGCGCTCGGCCCACCGCATAACTGGGTCCCCCCCCCCCCCGTGGCCCGGCTCATAGTCTCTGTTCCCAGGAGCTCCTGCACTTTCAATGAATTTTAATTTTTCATCTGTGAAACGGGGATAATTGCACCACCCAAGATCCTGGCGGCCACCGGCAGCCCTGGACCGTGGCGGCAGCCTGCCAACCTCTGCCCCTCCACCCTCTTCCCTACGGCCTCTGCACATCCCTGCGTCCTGAATGACCGTCGCTGGCGTTGGGGGTCCCCTTGTCCAGTTCGCCCTAGTCTCACCTCAACTATATTCACAAAGCCCCGTTTCCAAATAAGGCCACAGAGCCAGGTACCAGGGGCTACTCAGCATATCTCTCTGGGGACACAGCTCAGGGGTCCCAGCCGGGACCTCCCATCTCAGGGCCTCAGTCTCCCACCTTTCACGCACGGGAAGGCCCTTCCGGCTCTGACGGTGTTGGAGCCCATATAAAGAAAGAGCTCAGGGCCTCCCTGGTGGCGCAGCGGGTTGAGCACTGCACTATGAAGCATCTGCAGCTACTGCAGCACGAGTTCGATCCCCGGCAGGGAGCTGACCCACAGGATGCAGCAGACCTCTCCTGTCTCCCCGCTGGGCCCCTCAGCAGTGTGTTTCAGTGGATCCACCTGTTCTGCTCCCCACTCTGTCTCTGGTGAATCCTCTCACCCCCCACACCTCTGGCCTGCACCCCAGTTCTTGTATGCATAAGTCTTTTTGAAAAATCTAATAAATCTTAAAAAAAAGAAAAAAAAAGAGCTCAGCCAACAAGAAAGTGATAACAGTCCTGTGACTGGAAGCAACACTATTGCTAACTTTAATTTCCTGAGCCCTTTTGATGTACCAGTCTGGCAGTCGATGTTTTGCATACTGTCCTATTAAGTAGGAAATAGTATGACGCTCGCTCTTTTTTAAAAAGGTTCAGAGAGGTTGGGTGCTAGCCTAATGTTGCACAGTCCAACCCGTTTGGGAGACTCTTCCATGCAACCCTGGGGGTTGCATACCCTGCAGCGCCTCTGGCTCTGGGCCCAAGAGGGTCTAGACATGACCCCTGCTCTCCCCAAGCCCTTGGAAAGCTCAGTGTGGAGCCAGGCTCTGCCGCCTGCCCGCCGTCCAGGCTCCTAGCTTTAGAAATTTCTGTGCTCCCTGACCTCCCTCCTGTCAGCACGGGCAACCTTGTTTCCTCCATCTGCCTCCCATTAAGGCTGTCACTCAGAGCCTGATTGCAGCTCTGAGCCTTTTCTTTTTCTTGCCATCACTCCTCACTGTCCTGCCCAGCCTATCCACCTCCTGCCACCCAAACCCCAGGCTCCACACCGTCTGGGGGTGCTTGGGCTGAGCAACCAGTGCTCAAACCCTGGTAATCCGGCTCTACATTTTTTTCCTTGGGAAGCCTGGAAGTCACTCTGACCTATCCAATGAACGAAAGGGGAGCCTTCACATATAAAGAACTGTTAAAAATCAACAAGACAAAAACACTGACAAAAAAGCGTTCAAAGGACATGCACAGGTGAGTCACAAAGGATGAAAAACTATCACAGATGGAGAGATTTTAGCCTCTCCATCTGTCTAACATCAACAGTGATTCTGTCTGACATGTAGGACTTACCGCCCACTAGATTCTTCCCTGCAGTCACACAACGAAGCAATAACAGGTACTACACAATCCCATTTAGGAAAATGTGTGTGTGTGTGCCTGTGTGCATGCGCAGAGACAATTCCGGAAGGAGCCATGCTGAGGTGCAGGTGGTGGTTTCTGGGTGCTGAGATATGAGCAACTTTCATCTTCTTTCTGCTTCTATTCTACCTTTTCACCGGTGAGTGTCTTACCTGACACTCAAAATCCCCCAGGCCAGACGCTGGGGATTAGATTAGACCTCGCACAGACCTCGCAGACCTAGAGCTGATGGTGAGGCCTGAGCAGGGCCTGGCCTGGCTCTCAGCCTCTTCTCCATACTCCATCAGTGACATACTTCCCAGGACACAGGTCACACCTCCAGGGCCCTGGCCCCTCCCCCGGGGCCTGGGCTGGCCCTGTGCAGCTCACCCCTCCCCTTCTCAGGCACCGGCCTTGAGTGACCGCGGGGCAATGACAGCAGCTGCTGGCTGAGCGTGTCCCGTGCCTCATGAGTTAGATTAGAGCTCAATACACATCACCCCCAGACTCGTTGTAACCCCGGGAAGAAGTGCCTGCAGGAGACTGAGGTACAGGACAGATGGCCACCTGGAGGGCAGCTGCAGTCAGGGGCCCAGCAGGATGCAAACCCAGAGTCCAGCGCGTGGACTCCCGCCTGCCAGCCACTGATGCCTCAGCCTCGCTCACACTCACACACGCGTGCACACACACATACATGTCCTGGGTGAGGGCTCAGGGAGGGTGCTGTCGCTGGCCTATCCCCCCTTGCCTCCCCACCCCCTGGGCCCAGAGGCGCTGTGGGCAGCCAGATCTGTCCCTTATAAAGCCCTTGAGAAATGGGGCAAAAAAACCCTTTTATTTCTCTCTTGTTTTTGGTTTGGCAAGGTTTTCAGACGCGAAATGTTTTTAAGACCTGTCTCTGGGCCTCCCTGGTGGCAAAAGGGGCTGAGCGCCAGCCAGGGAGGGACCCCCAGGGTGCAGCAGACCTCTCCTGCCTCCCTGCCTCTCCCCTCAGCAGTGTACTTCAGTGGATCTGCCTGTTCTGCTCCCCACTCTGTCTCTGGTGAATCTCTCACCCCCCGCACCTCTGGCCTAGACTCCAGCTCTTGTATACATAAATAAATAAATCTTTAAAAAAAAAGACCTATCTCCGCCACGAGGAATACTGCTTTCTCTCCTCGTGGGGCGCCTCCAGCCTCGCCCTGGTGGTCCAGGGGTGCACGCTCCAGTGTGGTCATGGACCCCCCCATGCCTGCCCACACCTTGACCCCGCCCTGACCCTCATGGCCCTCAGTGTCCCTGACAGCCCCACCTGCCTGGCCCTCCTCAGGCTGAAAGGTGGGCCCCGCTCTCCGCCCCTGGGGGCCCGGCCCTGAGGGCCCAGGCTGCTCCTGAGGGTCCAGGAGGCCAGAGTGGGGCGGGGGTAGGACCTTGACGGGATGACGGGAAGACTCCTGGCCCCTCCGCATTCTGTCTCCTCTCCCGAGAAATACCCCCAAGCAGCCCCAGGACCCCAGTGCCTGCAGAAGGCATGCCCCAGGGGCACCTGTGCTCCCCTTGACCTTCCCATTCCCCCCAACTTCTCTCCTCCGGGATGCTGTCCCTGCTGTCCAGAACACCCTGCTCCCAGCACACCCCCTCCCTCCCATTCCACTTTGCACCCAGATACTGCTGCAGGCCCATACTCGGCCAGATGTGGGGCTGTGAGAGCCGGTCCTGGGCTGGGCCAGGCCAGGTGGCAGCCCAGAGCCTCGGAGGAGTCCCAGGGACCGCCCGTCCCTGCCGTCCCCGGTACCCTCTGGCCCAGCCTCTCCAGGGGAGGGGAGAAGCCCAGAGCCCAGCAGCACAGGGTGGGTGACTGGCGGCCGTCTGGGCCAGCGCGGGAGGCCGCAGCACGGTGGGGGACGCGTTTGTCTCCAGGCTCTGGAGCCCAAGCTCGGAGCAAGGTGCTAGCAGGGAGGGGCCCTCAGTAGCCCCGGGGCGCAGCACAGAGCTGCCCCCTGACGCGAGCCCAGCTCACTGCCCGAAGACCCGCGCGGTAGGGTCAGAGAAAAGCATCAGGCTCTTCCGCCCTCCCGCCACAGGTGTGCTGACCGGCACCTGCGGCCCTGCACGCGCCTGAGTGGGCATGCGCAGCGGCGCACCTGGGCCGGGACGCGGGCGTGTAGGAGCGGTGTCCCGAGGACGCCAGCGGAACAAGAGCGGCAGAGCGGGGGAGAGACAGAGGCAGAGAGAGACTAGGAGAACAAGAGAAGCAGCAGCAAAGCAGCCGAGAGAGTGAGATGTGCCGGGCCGGGAGGCCTGCCAGCCCCCCGGCCCCCCGGCACCCGGGCCCCCCGGCCCCCGCCTGCCGTGCACCTGGCGCCTCTGATTGCAAAAGCATAAAAAGCCACCGAGGGCCCCAGGACTCCTTCCTTGACCCGCCTGCCGGAATCATGGATAACCTGCTCTGCGCCCTCCTGGCACCACACATGAGGAGAGGCAGGAAGAGACAGATGCCACTGTTTGGGAGCCAGCATGGAGGAGGCAAGTATGGGGGAGCCATAAGTGAGGGGGTGGTAGGGAACTGACCCTGCACAGTGGGGCCCATCAAGACCTCACCTCTCTGCTCAGTAAGCTGGGAGCTGTGGGGGGGAGGGGGTTCAGGTTAAAAGAAGGTCTTGACCTACCAGTAGGGTTCTGCTCGCTGCTGGGTTTGGGTGGACCGCCAGCGGGGGCCTCCCAGTGGGTCACCAAGGCAGTCAGCTAGGAAGGAGTCAGCGGTAGAAATGCAAGTCTGAGCCACAAAGAGATCTCAGTACGCAACCGCCAGAATGGCTAAAATGAAAAATAGACAAAACCAAGTGTTGCCATGCACCTGGAGCAGCTGGAACTCTCCCACATTGCTGGGGCTTATATAAAATATAAATGGCACATATAAAATGGCACAGCCGCTTTGAAGACAGGCTTGGCAGTTTCTGGTAAAATGAAATCTAGATCTACCCAATGACCTAACCATTGCACTTCCAGCTAAATACCCAAGAGAAATGGCTGCTTATTTTCACAGAAGTACTGTCACAAGAATGTTTATAGCAGACACAGCAGGCCAAAATTACAAACAGCCCAATTGTCTATCCATTGCGGAACCTCTGAACACATTATGGCATGTGCACACGGTGTAATACTAGGTAGCAATGAAAAAGGAGATGACACAGATGGTGTGGATGCATTGCCTATACATTCAATGTCAAACATGAAAACAGACACAAAGGCGCACCTATCATGGATTGCATTGTTCTGAAGTTCTAGAACCTGCTGCATGACCTGTGTTGTAAAAGAAGAGCAGGCCCCTTGGAGAGATGGTTATGACGAGGAGGGACTATAATTCCCGGTGTTGTTTTCGCGTGGGCATACACGTAAAAAGTCATGAAGCTACATATTTATTTGGGGCAGTTTACTGATTATAAATTATACCTTGAGAAAAAAAGACGAGAAGAGAGTACAGTGTCTCCTACCCCGTGCTAGTGTGATAGGTGGGCAGCTGGGGGGTCAGAGGGGCTGGAGATACTTCCTGCTCTCCCTGGACTCATGCGTCAGTGGACCCGGGGACACCCGCCGCTCTGGCCCTTTCCCGTGTGCCCTGCCCCTCCCATGGGGGATGGCACCTGGGTGAGCGGATGCCTCCATGGAGCCAGGTGGCTTGAGGATTTTAGGGACCCAACCTATTTGTCTAATGGGGGAGGGGTTGGCAGCCAGCATCTCAGGACCAGATTCCTGATTATAACTTCATAACTGGCGCTGGCTATTTGGGAGGCGCTGATATTTATGGAATAAATACGATGCGATTTATGGCCGTATCTCCCTCTGATGTCCCATCTGATATGCAATTCAATTTCTTTTATTGTTTTTGGGCCCTTGCCATGGAGGAGAATGCATAAATAAATAAATATATGGGCAACTGGCAGCCGGCTGGCCGGGCCGGGGCTGCCAGCCCGCCGTCTGCAGTCCCATATTAGGCCCATCGATCACGCTCGTGAAGCCGGAGCCTGTCCCCAGCTGGGACAGGGAGCAGACGTGCCGGTCACTCCCCGTTGCTTAGGGGCCTCTTTTGGCGGCCGCCCTGCCTGCCACCGGGCCGTGGGCTTCCCACTCAGGACCCAGCCTGCGCTGTCTGCGATGTGCTTGTGGGGACCCAGGGCCCAGCTCCTGGGGGGTGAGAGCCCCGCAGAACGTGACGTGCACCCTTCCTGCTCTCCGTGGGCGCTGCGTCAAGCGCAGAGCCTGTCCTGCTCTGGACCCAGCCGCGCCCTCGGGCCCAGCCTCAGCACCTCCAAACCCTGCGACCGGTGAGTCGCCGCCCAGAGCCCGAGGAGGGGTGTGGGCACACAGCTCGGGGTGCAGGGCTGCCACCTGGCCCCACACGCAGGCCGTGGTTGGGCACTGACTGGGGGGCTGGATGCCACGGTTGCTGGCAAACCATGTCCCTGCCCTCAGGGAGATCCCCTGAATGGGGGCCCCAGGGGGGACCTCGGACCCCAGCCGGTGGGAAGATGCAGCACGAGGCTCTAGGGACGTCTTCGAGGCCTCCCTCCTCAGCTGCCCTGGGCCCACGTTGCACGTGGACATCCAGCACCCCGTCATTGGGGAACCCTGCAGCACCCCTCCCGGTGTCCCTAGGGCTTCTGGCTTGAAACCCGCCCACCCTCAGGTGCCCGCAGCCCAGCTCCCCACTCTGTGGTTCTGAGCCCCTACTGCCCCCGGGGACAGCTGTTTGGGGATCTTACCACACCTCACTTCTAGCTGCCCTTCCGCCTCCTGTTTCCACAGGGCTGCCCCCTGCACCTACCTGCTGCGGCTCCACAGACAGGGCTACACCTGCCCAGCCCTGGCTCCGCCACACACACCACATGGTGCACACACCACAATACACACCACACATCACACACATTGCGTACACAGCACACACAACACATGCACACCACAACATCACACCACACACAATACACATATCACATACGCACCACACACATCACATCACAGACACACAACGTGTGGGACATCCATCACATGCACACCACACACATCACAAATACACATCACACACACCACACATACCACATACACACCGCACCACATCACACTGCACACATCACATACACACCACACATGTGTGGTACACACATCACATCACACACAATGCGTAGCACACATTTCATTTACACAACACACATTTCGTGCACACAGCACACCACACACACAGCGCACACCTCACACACACATAGCACACACCTCAAACAGCACACACCTCACACAGCACATACCTCACACACACAGCGCAAACCTCACACACACAGCGCACACCTCACACACACAGCACACACCTCACACACACAATGCACACCTCACACACACCTCACACAGTGCACACCTCACACACACCTCACACAGTGCACACATCACACACACAGCACACACCTCACACACACACAGTGCACACCTCACACACATCTCACACAGCGCACACCTCACACACACAGCACACACCCCACACACACAGCGCACACCTCACACACACAGCACACACCTCACATAGTGCACACCTCACACACACACAGCGCACACCTCACACACACAGCGCACACCTCACACACACAGCACACACCTCACATAGTGCACACCTCACACACACAGCGCACACCTCACACAGTGCACACCTCACACACAGCACACACCTCACACACACACCTCACACACAGCACACACCACACACACAGCGCACACCTCACACACACCTCACACAGCGCACACCTCACACACACACGCACACACCTCACACAGCACACACCTCACACACAGCACACACCTCACACACACACACACCTCACACACACACACACACCTCACACACACAGCACACACCTCACACACACAGCACACACCTCACACACAGCACACACCTCACACACACACACAGCACACCTAAATGTGCAGCTGCCAGCTGCCGCCCGTCCCCGAGGCACGGTGCCCAGGGAGGTGAAGGAAGAGCAGCACCTCTGCCAAGAAGGGCTGCCCTGCGGGGAGGGGGGTGCAGCGGGGTGGGGGGCCGTGGCTGACAGCCAGGTGTGGCAGCAAGAATGGGGCGGGACAGGGTGGGGGGCCTGGCGCCCAGCGGCACCAGCCCTCGCGGGCCCCAGCGCTGGCAGAGGGGTGCCAACAGGCTGTGGGTCTCCCAAATGTCATTTGCCCTGAAACTGGGGTGGTGAGGGAGGGAGGGCAGGGGAGCCGCTGAGAGAACTGGGTTCAAGCCCCCGCCCCTCCCAACTGTGTGACTTTGGGTGAGGGCTTTGCTTCCCGGCCTCAGTTTCCCCATCCGTAGCTTGGGGCTGCTGCCCCTCCCGAATCGGACGCCCAGGGTAGAATCGGATGATTCTGTGGGTCACGTGCGTGGAGCAGACCTGTGCCAAGGGGTCCCCCTTCCCAGCGTGCGGCCCAGGGCCCTCTAGCCCCCTAGAGCCCCCAGCAGCCCCCTCGCTAGGCCACTGGTGGGATACGCGCCCCCACCCTGCCCTCCGGGCGCCCCGCAGAGCCCGTGCCCTCGTGGGGCATGGAGCCGGTGTCTCTGCCTCTCTGTCTCCTGACTCTCCCGCGTGGTCCCGCGTGGGCCTTCAGCGCAGGCCCCAGCAGGCGGCATAAATTTCCTGCAGCCGAGCAGAGCCCCATTAGCCGGCGCCGGGAATGCTAATCGGCCCCCCTGGTCCCAGGCCGAGAATCCCGCCTTCCCTGACATTTGTAAAGTTCACATTTTCAAAATAAAGCCACGTGAAGGGCGCAGGACACTCGTAGATCACATAGATCACGTCCCCTGTTTGGGCTGCCAGCTCCTGCCTGCCCTTGGCCTTCACGCCTTGAAGCGCCAGCACCCCGTGGCTCCCCGCCCCGTGAAGCGCCAGCACCCCGTGGCTCCCCGCCCCGTGCACCTGCCTCGTCCCTGACACTCTCCGGTCAGCCCTTCCCTGCTCTGCTGGCCGCCCCCTGGTGTATACCCGTGGGGAGCTCTGGACTCGCCCCCTGGGCCTGACAAGCCAGTGGGAATGAGGTGCCAGAAAGCAGGGTGGGGCGTCAGTCAGGGAGGACTTCCTGAGGCGGTGACCTTCTGGATCCTGAGGTCCAGAGGAGCAGCTCAGGTAAGAAGAGGGAGAAGAGCATTTCAGGCAGAGGGCCTGGCAGGTGCAAGGCCCTGGGGCAGGAAGCGCCTGTGCTTCTGGAGCCCGAGGGGCTGTAATGAGGCAGGAGTCCTGGGGCCCCAGGCAGGCGCCCAGCCCCGGCCGCTGGGCTTCTGCCGTTCTTCCCGGTTTGGTCTGTGGGCCTCTCGCCCGCTGCTCCCCGAGAGGCCTGACCAGAGCAGAGGCCCCGTAAATAGCCAAGGAGCGAGCGAGCGAGCGAGCGAGAAGAGGCAGCGTGGGGAAGCGTGCAGGCGCCGGGCCAGGCACGCTGCGCTTCGACCTGGCCGCCCCGCTCACTGGGGTGGTCCTGGACAAGGGGCTGCCTGTGGCCGAGTCTCGGTTTCCCTGTCTGAACTGTGGGGACAATGACAACAGCCACCGGTGCCGGACAGCAGCCTGGCCCAGCGCCAGGAGCCTCTTGGTGTCCGCCCTGTCCCGGGTGAGAGGGTCGTCGAGCACAGGAGGCTCGGACCTGGTGCGAAATTCCCTCTTCCTTGGTTTCCCGTCCGAGCGTGATGTCGCGCCCTGACGGCCCGTCCGCAGAGGGGACACGGGGACTGAGCACAGCAGCGCCCGTGAGAAGCCACCCAGCCCAGCGCTCGCTCGGAGGTCCCGGTGGAGAAACGAGGCGCCCAGAGGCTCACGCCCAGGCGAGGCTCAGGGGCTGGGGGCTGCCCCTCCCTGGTGCTGGCTCCCCCTGCTCCGAGGAGCTGCAGCTGTCAGGCCGGATCAGCAGGGCCCTGGCCTCATCTCCCCAGATTTAATTAACAGGCCTTTCATCTCTGTCCTGAAGGAATCTGCTCTCTTCTGTCTTCTTAATTAACGTTCATTACGCAAATCAGGACAGCTTTCCTCCTCCTTTCTTCGCCTGGAAGGTTTAACCCTTGGTAGGTGGGCTGCTGTTCTGCCACTTCTACTGGCAACCCCAAGCTGCAGGCCAGGCTTCTGCAGGGACCCCCAGGACCTCAGCATAGGCACAGGCCCATCAGCCACTGCCCGCCTCCCACACCGGCTCCAGGCAGCCCCCTAGGATTCCACCCCACTCAGCTTCCCAAAGGAAACTGACATGGGCTCCCCAGGCTCCTCCCGCTGCTGGGACAGCAGATACTCTAGAATCTGGGGGTTCATTCCTGGTCCTCACACCTCCCTGCTGTGCACAGTCATGGAGCCCCTGCACCCCTCCTGCCAGCCGCCCCGAAAGCCATAAAGGACATACTTAGAGGTCGCTGCCCCGCGAGGACCCCAGACCACGATGTCCCCGGAGGACCTGTCATCAGCACTGCCAGGCCGGGCCCCCAGGCGGCGGGTCCTCTGGACACCCTTGGGGGGGGGTCCGTGTGCGGGTGCGGCCGCGCCAGCGCGGGGCCAGGTGTCAGGCCGCAGCTGCAGGTTGCGTCTCTCGGGTCCCGGGCTGGCCCTGCAGAGACCTGGCTTTCGGGCCGAGCTGCCGAGGGCCCTGGCTGCAGGACACACGCTGCTCGGCTAGGGCCAGAGCCGCCGGGCGGTGACCCTGAGTCTGTCTGGATGAGGGTTGGCAGGTGCTTGCCCCTCGGGGCCGTGCTTGCTGGCGTCACACCCCTGGGCTTGCTCGGGGGCCCCCCAGCAGTGCAGGTGTGCGCTGTCCCGTCACGCAGATCTGAGGGCTAACCCTGAAACTGCCGGTGCACAGACACCCCCACGCCAGGGCTCCACACTTGCTTCCTGGGGTCTGAAGACCCAGCCTCTCCCTGTGCCCTGTCCTGGAAGGAGCTGACCTCTCCTGCTGTGAAGGTGTCCTGCACAGACTGTCGCCTCTCTGGGCCTCATTTCCTCATTTAGACAGCCAATGCCAACGACTTTATGCTGGTTGCAGGCCACAGCTGCACAAGGGCCACCTACGTGTCCTTGGCGCTATAGGCCAGATGGGCCAGTCCAGTAATGTAGCCAATGTCGCCACCTGGTGGTGGTTCATGGCTGAACTTGAACAGCTGTGTTGGCTGGGGTGGGGAAACTGGGGGCACAGGGGAGGGCTGGGAGATGTGCAGAGTCCCCAGAGAGGGCGCCAGCCCTAGGACAGTGCCACAGTGTGCTAGCAGCAGTGCCTGTGGCCTGTCTTCCATTGTCATATCATCACACAGCCTCTCCAAAGGGCCTGGAGGCACGCCAGGCGCTGCTTTATTTTTTTTTAAGTTCTGTAATTATTACTTTTAAAAATTGTGGTGAGACAATGTCCTTTCCTTAGGAGGCTGTGATGGTTAATTTTCTGTGCCAACTTGGCTAGGCCAAGGTATGCAGATCGGTCAAACATTCGAGATGTATTTTGTTTTAAAGATTTACTTATTCATACAAGAACTGGGGTGCAGGCCAGAGGTGCAGGGGTTAGGGTAGGGTTAGAGGATTCCCCAGAGACAGAGTGGGGAGCAGGACAGGCAGATCCACTAAAACTGCTGGGGGAGCAGCGGGGAGACAGGAGAGGTCTGCTGCGCCCTGTGGGTCCCCTCCCTGGCTGGGGATCAAACTCGTGCTGCAGTGGCTGCGGGTGGGTTAAGTCTCATAGTGCTGAGACTTAACCCCTGCACCACCAGGGAGGCCCCTCAATATGTATTTTGTAAAGGTACTTTTTTTAGATGAGATTAGTATTTAAGTCAGCAGAGGAAAGCAGGGGGGAGGGGTCGCATCATCCTAGCAGTTGAAGCCTTTATTTTTAAAAAGACTGCTCTCCTAGAACAAGAAGGATTTTTTAAAAAAAGATTCATTTATGCACACAAGAGTTGGGGCACAGAGTCGCAGGAGGTGAGAGGATCCACCAGAGACAGAGAGGGGAGCAGAACAGGCAGATCCACTGAGGGGAGCAGCGGGGAGACAGGAGAGGTCTGCTGCACCGCTGATGCCTCACAGCACTGCGCTCCACCGCAGCGCCACCAGGGAGGCCCAGTGAGAGGGAGCGGCCTGTGACCTCCAGCCACAGCTCTGTCCGGCGCCTCCAGCCTGCGGGGCTGAACTGGGGCTCGCAGCCCCCCACAATTTCAGGCCCCGCTCCTTCTCCTGTCTCCCCTCTACGTGCTTCATACAGATGTGTCGATGCAGTCACACACCCCTACCTCCAGAAAGTCGTCCTTGGTGGTTTTTGTGCGGGCTGATCCCTCGCCCTCTCTACATACGCAAATCCCCGTACGCATTATTAGCACCGTCAGCCAACCTGGAAGCTTCTTAGCGTATAATCCTCTCCTTCCTCAGCAGCCCCCCTCTGTTGGTCAGGCTGGGTTTGGCTTTAGCTACTGGTCTCTGACCAAGAGGGGAGGGGCAAGCAGAGGAGGAGGGTGAGGACCGGCTTGTGGGGCCCTGCCATGGGGCTTCTGCCCTGGGGTAGTGGGGATGAGCCCCTGCTGCAGGGAGGGGTGCACCCCTGCTGCAGGGCGATGGAGCATGGAAGTTCTGAAGCACAGCTGTGTGGACACTCACCCCCAGACGCGCCCGCTCCCATCCAGCAGCCGGACCGGGCTTTGGCCAGGGACACTTTCCAAGGATGGGAAAGCAGTCTTGTGCGGGTCTGTTAATCTGAAGATTAGCTCTGCAGCTCATTTTCGGCTCAGTCTGCAGCCACAGCAACTGAGGCTGCTTCACCTGCTGCTAACAAGACTTTGGGGATTTCCAACTTCGCTTTGGAGGTTTGCTTCTCTCTGCAAAGCAGCTGTGGTGCTAACAAGAGCCACAGATTCCACACTGCCCCTGTCCTCACCGTTCCCTGCTCCTCCACCCTGCCCTGGAGCCCGCCGAGCCGGCCGCCCCCTTCCGGCCGCCCCTGGACAGGTCCGCCATGGGCCTCAGCGGCCGCGCTGCCACTGCAGGTGACTGTGCTCCGCCTGGCTCCCCAGGGCAGCCCCGCCAGTGTCAGGGGCAGGGACAGGCAGGGGCAGAGGCACCCGGGGCTTCCCCAGAGCCTCCGCTTTTGCCTTGGGGGGCTGAGCGCCTCGCAGGACGGGTCTCTTTCTTCCCCCAAGAGGTCCACTTTAGGGGGAGGGGAGACAACAGTCGTCCTTAGTGGGGCCTGTTTCCGGCCCGAGAGGAAAGCGGCCTGGTGGCGGGCGGAGCTGCAGGCCTCTGAGTGCCTCCGCTCCGTACGCTGAAGGCCGTGGTGGCACTTGCTGCACGCTTGTCTCGCCAGATGAGGAGAGTTACATCTTCAACTGCGCTGATAAAAAGATATCGATCGTAAAGGAAACTTCTCTGACTGAAAGTCCGTTTTCGCGCTCGCTTCGGCAGCACATATACTAAAGAAATCGGGGCAATACAGAGAAGATTAGCATGGCCCCTGCACGAAGATGACACGCAACTTCGTGACGCGCTCCATATTTTTTTCCAGATGGTTCCTCCCCTAGGAGGACTATAAGGGAACCAAATAAGGATCAAGGAAAGGACTAAGAACAACAACAATAATAATAACAACAAGAAAGAAACAAAAACCAAAAGTGAAAAGACAAGGACAAACTGGGGACACTTGGTGGGGAGGGAAGAGGGGAAGGGTGGAGGGCAGACGGGAGCACGGGGGACTGAGGTGCGGGTGCACTGGTGTCACGGTGATGGGGAGTACATGGGGATTACAACTGATGTCAGATATATGTAAATTTTAAAAATTTATATAAAAAAACTTTAAAAAACAACAAGAAGAAAAATAAATAAAAAGTCCATTTTCTCCTGTTTTTAAAAAGAAATTAAACCATTTTTATGGACTCCTAGAAGACCCATGGACCCTCGGTGGACCCTTGACTCTGCCCTCCTGTTTGTTTGTTTTTTAAAAGACTTGTATATTTATGTATATTACAAGAGCTGGGATACAGGCCAGAGACAGGGGTGGTGAGAGGATTCACCAGAGACAGAGTCGGGAGCAGAACAGGCAGCGGGAGCAGCGGGAGACAGGAGAGGTCTGCTGCGCCCTGTGGGTCCCCTCCCTGGCTGGGGATCGAACTCGCGCTGCAGGGGCTGCGGACAGCTTCGCAGTGCTGCAACCTAACCCCTGCGCCACCGGGGAGGCCCCTGTCCCGTATCTGGTGGACAAGTGGCCCTGGCAGGTGCAAGGCCCGGGAAAGGGAGTCCGGGTGGAGCATCAAGAGCCACCAGCCAGCTGTTCAAGAAAACTTGCATAAGGCCACCCCAGGACACCGCCTGGACCCACTGGACCCACTGGGATGGCCTCAAATTGATGCTTCAGCTAGGAAAGAATCTACTGAAGCAACTGGAATTCCAGAAATAGAGCTGTCAGCCTCTTTCCTTGGGTTTTACGGCCTTGGTGAGTCCCGCGGTCGCCTTCACTTCTGTGGCGCCCCGTTCACGCTGGGTGTGCTGTCCTCGCGTCACACTGACCGCGGGGCCCCAAAGCACCACTGCTGCCACGGATCTTTGTGCGCTGTCCCGTCCTCAGCCATGTCCTCGCGCTCTTTGGAGCCCCGCAGTCCTTCAGGAAAACCGCACTTTCTGGATGCACCTTCGGGTCAGGGTGCGGCATTAACAGCGGCAGCGCTTCGTTTTCCTTGTCTTGTCACGTGAGCGGCGACGTCCAAGGTGAAGCTGCAGGGGCGATGCTGCCGGCAGACTCCACCTGCACCTGCAGAAAGGGCCCACGGTCTGTTCCGCGGTCCTTCCCGGGAGAGGATGGCTTTATTGTATTTAGGTTCTCTGGCCACAGGTCACAATAATCCGGTTTCTCAGAATCACTCCTCTCCCCTCATTCTGGGCCTTACCTTAATGGAAGCGCCTGTGGAGTGCCCCTGTTTAATGTGCTGCTGCTGCCAGCAGCTCAGCGAGTCTGCCCCGTGCTCCTTCAGGTATTGCTGGACGGGCGCTGAATTCTGTGAAGCGTCCCCGTCGTCCATCCACAGGCCGTGGCTTCCTCCTTTGATTTCTGACGTTCAGGAACCGGAGTGGCCGCGCGTCTACTGGCCGCAGCTGCGGGCCAGGGAAGGCTCCGCGGGGGTGAGGTCTGCGGTAAGACCCGCATGGAGGGCCACACATAGCCGGTGGGGACCTTTGCTTTGCCAGCAGACGCACTTTACAGAGGCGACAGGAGTGAGCTCCAGGCTGCGCCCGGACCTGCCTGGGAGACTGATCCTGGACCCCAACACCAGGCGAAGACCCAAGTGCTCTTCTTCCCGCCGGCCTGTATCCTTAACCATTTCTTTTTTTAAAGATTTTTTTATTTATGCACACAAGAGCTGGGGTACAGGCCAGAGAGCGAGGCAGGAGAGGTCTGTCACACCACGGGTCCCCTCCCTGGCTGGCAGCAGGGATCTGACTCGTGCTGCAGTGGCTGCGTTTTGCTTCATAGTGTGTTGCTTAACCCACTGCGCCACCAGGGAGGCCCATCCTTAACCATTTTACAGATGAGCTGAGATCCCACCCCACCCCCACCCTCGCCCCGCGCCCCGCCTCCCACCCCTGTCCCCAGCCCCGCACCCAGCGCAGGGAATGCGGACCGGGGCTGACTCCAGAGCGGGCACTCCCAGGCACGTCCACCAGGTGGGGGCCAGCGCGCAGGGACTGGGCGGTCAGGGAGCTGCCGACCTTCCCCACTCCCGGCTCTGGCCCTTCCCACCCAGCGGCGGGCCACGCCCGCCCGCCCGTCGGGGAGGCGGGCCCTGGAGCCCCGCGGGTCCGCGCACCGAGCCGGGCGGGCAGAGGCGGGCGCGCGGTGCCGGGAGCGCAGCCGTCCGTGCGGTGCGTGACTATGGCGGCGGCCGCGCTGCAGTGGGGCCTGGCGCTCCCCGCGCTGCTGGTGCTCGCGGCGCCGCGGGCGCCTGGGGCTGCGGGCGCCGGCATGGGCGCGTGCTACGACGGAGCGGGGCGCGCGCAGCGCTGCCTGCCCGAGTTCGAGAACGCGGCGTTCGGCCGGCGGGTGCAGGCCTCGCACACGTGCGGCAGCCCGCCCGAGGACTTCTGCCCGCACGTGGGCGCGCCGGGCGCGGGGGCGCAGTGCCAGCGCTGCGACGCCGCCGACCCGCAGCGCCACCACAACGCCTCCTACCTCACCGACTTCCACAGCCAGGACGAGAGCACCTGGTGGCAGAGCCCGTCCATGGCCTTCGGCGTGCAGTACCCCACCTCGGTCAACCTCACCCTCCGCCTGGGTAAGCGCACCTCCGCCTCGGCGCCCTGCGCCCTGCCCAATGCCCCTTCCCAGTGGGCCAGAGTGGGAGCCCACAGGTAGAGGGGCCCTGGGTTGGCTGGGGGACCCGAAGCGGAGCTTGGGGCTTGGGAATGGGAAGGGAGCCCCGCGTGGCTGGAAGGGTGCGCTGTTGTGGGCCTGGTGGGGCTGGCCGGGCAGGGCAGGCGCCTCCTGGGAACCTGAGGTGCTGGCCCACCAGGGCTGAGCTTCTCCCCTCTCTGGTCGATCCTCTTGGTCGAGAACTGACTGGTGGGCTCCAGGGAACCCTGAGGCTGCGTGCAGCCAGGGATGTGCCCCAGCATGGTGGCCAAGGATGCACTCCCCAGGGCTTAGCCCTCTGAGCTCCCCGCCCTGCTGAGGGTTGCTGGAGGGATGGCAGAGGCCCTCCCTGTGCGCCCCCGCCCCCATCCCGTCTCCCTGCACCCAAGCCTACCCAAGGGGCGGGAGCCCTTAGACGCCTGGGGTGAGGACCCAACCCTTTACTCTCTGCCTGCCCCTCCAAGCCCTGCCATTCCTGGACCTCCTTGCACCCCAGATGTGACCTCCTTGCACCCAGGACCTCCTTGCAGACCTCCTTGCACCCCAGATGTGCCAGACACAGGGCTAAACCTCTGCTGTGCCGCCACCCACCTCCACCCCGTCTGTGCAGGGCGGGGTGGGGGGGTAGGAGGATAGGGGGGTGGTGCGCTTCCCCGCCTTCCTTATCGATGGCTTCCAAATCGCCCCTGGAATCTTATGACTGATTTTGGCCCTAAGCCCGACCTGAGGCTGTTCACAGACACGGTCTGTCCTGCTCAGAGTGGACGTTCGTACATCCGCCGTTAGCATCTCTGGGTGGTGAGCCCAGCCCCAAGAGTGTCGCCGTCAGTCGGGGTAGGGCTTTCTAGGCTAGACGCACAGGGCCTAACAGCGTGGAGAAGCGGCTACAGGGCTGTTTCCCCATTTTCCGGATGGAGCATGGTGGCTCGGAGAGGCTAAGCGTCCGGCTGGAAGCGCACAGCTGCTGAGGGCCAGCTCGGCGTGAGCCTCTGCGTGGCCCAGAGTCAGAGCCGGCCCGTGTGGCTTGGCCGACCCTCCTTGGTGACGGCGCCTGGGGAGGGCTGGGAGCTGGTGGTGCAGGGGTGGGGAGGGGAGGAAGAGGGGGGCTGGACCCACTTGGCGGAGCAGACCCACCCACTATGCCCGGGCCATGCCACCTTCCACTGGCCTCCGGGGACCCTGCAGCTGGGCAGGGCCTCTACCCAGGCGGGGACAGGAAACCAGGGGAGGGAGGCTGGGAAGCTGGCTGGCTGGGGCTGGCAGGACCCCAAGGCCACAGGAGAAGGAATCTGGGGCCGGGGGGATGTTGTGGGGAGACACGCTGCTCCATGACAGGGGTGCGGGCTTGGCTGATGGGTTACATGTGTCGGTGGAACGCAGGCAAGCTCGGCCCAGGCACAGGCTGGGTGGGAGGCGGGGAGGAAGCACCCAGGTTTGGTTTGGGGGGGCAGTGCCATTCACCCAGCCCTTGCTGTGGGGTCCCTGCTTCTGCTGGGTGGCCTCATTGGACTCTCGGTCAACCTCACCCTCCGCCTAGAACCTTCTGAAGTGGGGCAGCGTTCATGCTTCCCAAACCAGGGACCGAGGCGCTGAGCCCGCCAGCCGTGAGTGTGGCCGAGCCCACCCCCGCGTGGCCCCCGGGCGGCGAGCTTTCTGGAGGCCGCGGCCCCCGGTGTTTGCGGCACGACTGCAGGACGACGGGTGCAGGCGCGGCCCAGTCGCCACCCCCGGCGCGTGCGTCCGGCCAGGGCAGGGTCCTCTTTGGCCTGCTCTGGGGCAGACGACGTGGGCCTTGGCACAGACCCCCGCACAGCGTGGCCGCCTCTCGGCCACAGCGCCCTGCCCCGGTCTGTGCAGGTTCCTGAGCGCAGGCCGAGCAGCCGCAGGAGCTGGCCCGTCTGGGTGTGACCCGCTCCGCACGGCCGGGGCGCAGCTCCCTCCGGGCCTCTGCCGAGGGGATTGTGGACAGCCGGCCACGGCGCCTCCCAGACCCCTGACCCTGCTTACGCCCCAGGGGCGGGGCGACCCACACAGCCCCGACCTGGCCCGTTCTCGGTCGGGTGCGACTTTGGTTGGCTGCGCTGAGCCCCGCGTTGCATAATAGCAGGGGAAGAAGAGGTCTGGGGTGTCAGGGTGTCCGGTGGGCCGGGCCTCTCCTCTCCCACCCCCCGCCGGCCCCGCCCCCTCGCCTTGACCGGGCTCTGCTGATCGTGGGAGGGACGGCAGTGGCGGCAGTGGTGTCTCTGGCCCGGTGTCCGGGAGGAGGGGGTGAGGGGCAGGGGAGGGAGGGGCAGCGGTCAGCCCGGCATGGAGGTCGCCGCTTTCCCAGCCCCCTGCGAGCTCGCAGACATCTGTTCCAAATCCCGGAGCCGCAAAGCCGAGCCTTCCCGTCTGGGATGAAAGGCAGTGGCAGAGTCCGTGGCTCCCGGCCCCCTCCGAGGCCCGGGGAAGGGGCGGCCTGGGCCCTGGTGGCCAGGGGGTGGCGGGCAGGCGGAGGGCCATCGGGGCAGATGCAACGCCAGGAGCTTCCGGGGCTGAGGCCACCAAGGGGCATCCCAAGCTCGCACAGTTCCTTCTTCTCGGAGCAGGAGCCCTGGGGGTGACCCCTCTTGCCCGGGGTCACCCGCCGATAAAGGGGACCCCAGGCCCTCCCCAAACTGCTCTTCATGTGGGGTGCTCGGTGTCCAGGTCAGGTCGGCTCAAGCCTCAGCTCCCCGCCCTCGCTGCCTGCTTGTGCAGTTTGGGGATTTTGAAAATCTTCTAGAAGAACAGAAAGACGCCGAGTCCCTGAGAAGACAGTCTGAGCCTGCAGGCCCGGGGAGCTGCAGGCCCGGCCTCCCCCTCCACAGAACACACACACACACATGCAGACACACCGGCACACACACACACACAGGCACACCCGCAATGCACACATGCACACACACACGCACACACGCACACAGACACACGCACACACGTGCACACACCTGCATGCAGACACACCTCCACGCACAGAGAGACGCATGTGCACACACCCGCACACGCACGCACATGCACACACCCGCATGCAGACACACTTGCATGCACACACGGGACACAGGTCAGCTCACCACGGGTGTCTCACCAGATCCTGCCCCCACCCAAAGCCCTCCGTGTCTTCCCTTCATTCTTCGAGCAAAACAAAGCCTCCCCCTCCCCGCACCCCGCAGGGCGTGGCTCCTAGGGCTCCCACCTCTGCCCTGTGCCCCCTCTCCTGCCCCCTTGGCCAGCTCCCGCTCCTGGCCACAGTGTTGTGTCGCTGGTGTCCCTTTATTTGTTTTAAGATTTATTATGCACACAAGAGCTGGGGTACAGGCAGAGGCACGGGCGGTGAGGGGACTCCCCAGAGACAGAGCGGGGACCAGAGCAGGTGGATCCACCGAAACGCACTGCTGAGGGGGCAGCGGGAGGCAGGAGGTCTGCTGCGCCCTGGGGTCCCTCCCTGGCCGGGGATCGAACTCGCGCTGCTGTGGCTGCGGGTGCTGCACAGAGCGGCGCTCACCCCGCTGCACCCCCAGGGAGTCTTGCCGGTGTCCCTTTGGCTGAGGGCGGTGGGCAGTGACAGGAGAGCCAGGGACACTGTGCAGGGCCCGCCGCGGGCACCGTTCAGCCGGCCTGCACTCCCCAGCCCGGATGGCAGGAGGGGCGCCCAGCCCAGGGAGGGGTCAGGACCACAGGGGTCTCCCGCAGCTCCAGGAGCCCTGAGGCCAGCTGGCGTCTTCCTGCTGAGTGGGCGGCTGTTTGCCTTGGCCAGGGCTGCACTGGGGCCAAGTCCTCCTTCCTTGTCCCCGGGGATTCTGGCAGGAACACTGGGCCCCTGAAGGTCAGGGGTCAAGGCAGCAGCCGTGGGCCTCCACCCAGCAGCAGCCCCCCAGCCCTGGGGCCCAGTGGGCCCTCGCCCGTCCGGGGTTCCCAGGGCCAACCCAGGAGAGGCAGAAGCAGGAGGTTGCAAATGCCGTGAAAGATAAGGGCAGCCCCCAGCCTCCGGAAGGCCCCGCGCACCCCCACAGCAGCCCCCAGCCTCCGGAAGGCCCCGCGCACCCCCACAGCAGCCCCCAGCCTCTGGAAGGTCCCCCACCCCCACTGCAGCTGTTCTCGGGGCTGGGAATGGACCGACATTCACTCTCTCCTGGTGCTGTGCCGGTGCCACCACCTCTGCCTGCGTGCTCTCTCACGAACTCAGCGCCTGAGCGTGCACTGGGCTCCCACTCAACTTGGAGGTGACCCCATCCTGGAGCACCCCCACCCTGTCTCCCAGGGTCTGGGGGACCTGTCTGTGTTCTTGAGGCTCCCCCTCCCCCCACCCCGTGGCAGCGTGGCGCTGCTGCAGCTTTGCGCCACCACCAGCCAGGAGCTGCCTGGGAGAAGCCTGTTTTGACAGCTGTACCCCGCGCCCACACAGGGCCCCCCTCAGGTGCCTGGTGAGGGCTGGTTGGGAGAACATCTCGGGTTTGCTTGTGTGTGTGCTGCAGGCCTGCGGTGCGCCTAAGTGCCTTGCAGGCCTTTACTCACTAGGCCCTGTTCGTGCTAGGTGCATTTGCAAACGGGGACACTGAGGCACCACGTTCAAGTCACTTGTCTGTTGACCTGAGGGAGGTTGCGGATCTGCCCAAGGTCACAGAGCTGAGTGGTGGGGCTGGGCTGGGAGCCCCAGCAGCACCTCACGGCTGCACCGGGTCCCCCACGAAGGCGGAGGGCGTGGTGAGCACACAGAATGCCCTGCGGCCTTCAGAGACGTCCCAGCCCGAGCCGGGCGTGCTCCTTCTGGACCAGCGCTGGGCATTCAGGGAGCTCTGCCCCCTCGCCTGCCCACCGCTGGGCCCTGACCGGTGGTCTGGCGGAGCCTTGCCAGTCCTGGGAGGCCCCCGGGGCCTTGTCTGAGGCCCGTGTTCGAGGCGGCCAAAGGCAGAAGCTGTCCTCCGCGGAGCGAGCCGGCCAGCGTGACCAATATGCACGGTGGAGATGACTCGCCTGGAGGGGCAAGGAGAGTCTGGGCCGGCCCCAGCACGGGGCTCCACGCTGGGGCGCAAGGCGGTTCCGGGGGACAGGCACCATTGCCGCCCACCGGCCATACGAGGGAGCCCGGCTCACGGAGACCAGAGAAGGGTGGCCTGGGCGGGGCTGGGGCCGGGCGCTGTCGCTAATGGGGAAGATGGAACGTTCTGGAGGGAGCGGGAGGGGGCCACGTGGATGCACTTCGCGCAGTACCGTGGGCGCCTCAAAATGGCTAGGGTGGCCACTTGCACTGGACCTGAGACGTCAGAGCAGTGCCTGTCCACCCCGCCCCTCTCCAGGCACTGACATAAGAAGCCACAGTCTCCCCGACTTCAGCGGTCACCAGGCCAGGGGTGGATCTCGGGGACGCCCTCCCTCGCTCCCGCCCCACTCAGCCCCTCCTCGCCCCTGGTTTCTGTGGCGCTCTTGGGCTTCCTGCGCTGCTCTCTGCCAACGTGGTGCCTCCTTGGCACGTCAGTCCAAGCCGAGCCTCAGAACCCCTCTAACCCGAAGGCCAGGCTTCCGCCGCCCACAGCCACGTGCTCCCCGGTCCGACAGTAAGCTCAGCCAGCCCGGTCCCTGTCGGGACTGGATTCTAGGTCCGAAGAGGAGAAAACTGATGGGCCAAGGCCTGACTCGCCAGGCTGTCCTGGTGCCTGCACTGTGGCCTCAAGGGTTCCCGAGCCCCGGTTTGCCTAGAGCCGGGGTGGGAGAGGAGACAGGAGCATGGATGGGCCACAGCAGGGGCCTCCGCCATGCCCCCTGCAGGCTGGTGGCAGCTCCCCCACTGCTTCTCTTGCCCGAGGCACAGGGCAGCCTCCCTGCTCCCAGCTCCCCTGCCCCTCCACCCCCACGCCTGCCCCTCCCCAGCCTGCTCCCCAGATGGCTCCAATTACAGGGCTTTGTTTTGTTTCCATTTTCCCAAAATAAGCCTCTCCGCTCCGCACTCATTCTGCTTGGTCCGTGGTGCCGGATGTGGCCGGCTCGGTGTTGCGGGCCTGGTGTCGTTCCTGACGGCCTTTAGGCCCCAGCTGTCGGAGTGGACACCGCTCGGTGTTCCCGGTGCCTCTGCCATCTCCGTGGGGTGCAGCACGCTCTTCCTGGGCAGCCCCTTCTCTCCGGGCAGCCCTGAGCAGAGCGTGGCCAGGCTCAGGGCCGGGGCTGGGGGGCAGGGCCGGGGCTGGGGGGCAGGGCCGGCAGTGCGGCACACACTGCTGTCTGCTGCGTGATGCTGGGTGAGCCCCTGCTCGTGCCTGAGTCTCGGGCTCTTTGTATAACGAACAGTTGGTGTGTAAAGCGCTTAGCGGGGTGCCAGCACATAGTAGGTGCTCAGTAAAAGCTGGCTTGCTGCGCAGCCTCGTTCAGGGCTCCTGACTTGCACGGACACTTGCGACAGTGTCCACTGTGTTGTCAGATTGCGCGTCTCAACTCACTCGCTGGGTCATAAACTCCTCGAGGGTACAAATCAAGCTTCGTCTTTACTTGCCGGTTTGGCATCGTTTACTGAACAGCCGCTGTGTGCCAGCCTCTGTGCTCGTGCTAAAGATTTGCAGCCCTGTCCCAGGGGGCCACAGGCTAGTGGGAGAGGTGGTTAGGTCTCTACAGAGCAAGACGGAGAAGACTCAGGAGGTTTGGGGGTACCCACAAGGCACCCAGACTTGGGTCCCCAAGGATGAGGCGTTATCAGCCAGGGAAGGTTGAGGGAGGGATGTTCCATGCTGCACTGAGGCTGGGGCATGTGTTCCATCTGCTCAGCCACCCAAGAAAGGAGAGCAAGGAACAGCATCCCAAGCAAGGGAACAGCATATGGGGTGGCTGGGAGGTGAGCAAGCCATGTGTTCCTTTTCTGATGGGGAAACACTTCTCTCAATTCCCTGAACCGCACTGGGCCCTGGAACTCCAAGGGTCTGGGCTGAGGCTGCAAATTTAATCCTTGTCGCTGTTCGGGACATCTGGAGCCTGGTTCCTTCCCTTGCCTTCCTTCCGGTTGCCTTTGGCAGAAACCTTTTCATCACAGAGCTCGGATTAAGTTGCTTTCTTAGCCCTGCTAATTAACTCTGGTAACAAAAAGTCCCTGCCGCGCCTCTCTGGCATTCCTGTGTCTCCTCTCACCTCCTGCCTTGGCAAAGAAAGGGGGAAGCCGAGATGTCTCCAGCGCGTGATGCCTCTCGCTTGCATGAAATGCCAGTGACAGCCTTTTTCCGAGCGTGCTTCTAGCTGCCAGCTACCTTTTAAGTGGCTCCAAGCTCCCCTCCCGCGAGGCGTCTGGCTGCTAGATGTTTACAGAGTCTGGACCGGCGGACCCGCCACAACCTCCGCGCAGCATCCTTCCGTGGCTGTGCGTCTGGAGATGGTCCCTGCCCGCTTCCGAGGCCTGGCGCCCACGAGACACCAGGGCCACCCCCAGGCCGCCCCCAGCCCCGATTCCATTTGCCACACATGCTTCCTTTTAAGAGACTTGGATTATAGTGCCAAGCTGTGCTGCAGTGTAACTTTGAAAAACATCTTAAAACAGAACATGGCAAGGCAGTTGATTTTTAATTTTATTTTTTAAGAAAAATCTGTTTTCTCCAGTTTTTAAATTAGAACAAGCTTTGTGAGAGAAGATTGGGAAAATATAGAACCGTCGAAAGGGGAAGGAAAGCCGCTCCAAGTCCTCGCCCTGGGGACAACCTCGCCTGTCCCTTGGCCGCTTGCTTTTCTGTGCCTTCGGGGATTTTCCAGTCTAATCCGATTCTGCCTGTACCATCTCGTGTCTTTTGTTTTCATTCAGCTCTTGCACTGGAGCCTCCCTGGGTGTTACAGATGGATTGTCAGCTATTTGAATGGCTTTGATCATCATGTGAATTTATGTCCTGAGTTTGTTGAACTTTTCCAGTTTTTTCCCTATTGTAAAAAAAAAAATGCCTTGATGAATGTTTTCATGCATTTCAGTTCCCTTTCTTGTTTGAATTCCCAGAAGGGGGGAGCTTTTACCAAAGACCAGGAGTATTTTTATGACTCTCCATCCATGTCACCAAACTGCCCTCCCGAAGGGCCTGTGTATTTTTTCCCCCAGACTTTCTTTTATTGTGGTATAAAACACATGCAACATAAAATTGACCATCTTAGCCATTGTTGAGTATACAGTTGGCCTTTATTAAGTATATTCATGCTGTTGTGCAACCATGCCCACTACCCATCCATAGAGCTTTTGTATCTTCCCAAATGAAATTCTGTCCCCATTAAATACTACCTCCCCCACCCCCACCCCTGGTCCCCACCCTTCCCCTGTCTCCATGAATGTGGCTGTCCTAGACACCTCACATAAGTGGAATCATACAGTCTCCATCTTTTTGTGACTGACTTACTCATTTAACACCACGTCTTCCAGGCACATCCATATGGTAGTGTGTGTCAGAATTTCTTTCCTTTTTTAGGGCTGAGTACTATTCCACGCTGCATCTGTTCCACTGTAATGTTTATTCATCTTCTATTGATGGACACTTGGGTTGCTCCCATCTCTTCACTGTTACAAATAATCCTTCTGCGAACATGAGCATGCAAATCCCTCTTCAAGACTTTCAGGTTACTGCCAGAAGCAGAACAGATGGATTATATGGTCATTCTATTTTTTTATTTTCTCAGGAGTAGCCAAATTTTCCATAGTTCAGGCTCCATTTTGCAATCCCACCTACAGGTGCACAAGGGTTCCAATTGTTCTCTGTATCCTCATCAACACTGGTTATTGTCTGTGTGAAAAAAAATAGCCATCCCAGTGGGTGTGGGGTCCAGCAATTGCTATATTTGTAAGAGCTTTAAGGAAGTGTAATTTGCCATGTACTTCAGTCACTGAAAGTGTGCAATTCAGTGTCTTTCTGTACATTCATAGAGTTGTACACCCATCACTACAGTTCATTTTTAAAGATATTTCTCATCCCCATAAGAAACCCTGTACCCATGAGCAGCGATCCCCACTCTCCCCTCCCACCTCCTCCCCCTGAAAACACTAGTCTACTTTACATCTTTATAGATCTGACTATTCAGAACACTTCATAGAAATCGAATCATGCAGTATGTGGTCTTTTGTGATTAACTTCTTTCATTTATCACAACACCTTTTTTTTTAAAAGATTTATCTATTTATGCACACAAGAAATGGGGTGTAGGCCAGAGGTGCAGGGGGTAAGAGGAGTCACCAGAGACAGAGTGGGGAGCAGAACAGGCAGACTGATCAAAGTACACTGCTGAGGGGAGCAGCGGGAGACAGGAGAGGTCTGCTGCTCCATGTGGGTCCCTCCCTGGCCAGGGATCGAAATCGTGCTGCAGTGGCTGTGGGTGCTTCATAGTGCGGTGCTTAACCCCTTGCACCACCAAGGAGGCCCTATCATAATGTCTTCAAGCTTATTCCATGTGGTACTTTATATCAGTGCTGCATTCCTTTTTAATCATCACATAATATTCCATCATACAATCTACCACATTTTATTTATTCAGTCATCAGTTGACAAACATTGGAGTCATTTCCACTCATCTCTCCTGGATTTCCTCCAAGGAGTACAACTGTGGGGCCCAACGGTAACTCTGTGTTCAGCCTTTTGAGGACCTGACAGCCCGTTTTCCAAAGCAGCTATGCATCGTGCTCCCAGGGAGGGATCTGCATCCCCTTCTGGTTTTGGTTTACATTTCCCTGGTGGCTGTGATGCTGTGCCTCTCCTCATGTTCTCAGGGACCAGTCACCTGTCTTCTTTGGAATGATGTCGTTCAGATCTCTTGCCCATTTAAAACTGGCTTATTTGTCTCTGTTTATTGTTGAGTTGTAAGATTCTCTGTGTGGTCTAGACACAAGTCCCTTACCAGGTAGATGGTCTGACGATATTTTCTCCTGTTAGGTGGATTAACTTTTCATTTTCTCAGTGGTGTCTTTGGAAGTGTAGAAGCAGGAAGCTGGAAGGCCCCCTCATCTCAGCATCACGGGAGAGGAAAGTGGGGCTTCCACCATAACAGGAATGACCAATGGCCCCAGAAGTAAGGCAAAGCAGGGTCCCCCCACCCTGGTCACTGAGGGCTGTTAACGAGGTGGCTTTGAAGAGTTCTGTTGAGTGGCCCAGGTTTAAGTCTGGAGATGGAGCTGTGGGTTCAGCAATAAAGCTACTCTTAAGGGCCTCCCTGGTAGTGCAAGGGGTTGAGCACCGCACTATGGGGCTTCCGCAGCCACTGCAGGGCGAGTTCAGACCCCGGCCAGGGAGCTGACCCACAGGCGCGGCAGCCTTCTCCTGTCTCACCCGCTGCTCCCCTCAGCAGTGTATTTCAGTAGATCCGCCTGTTCTGCTCCCCGCTCTGTCTCTGGTGACTCTGCTCACTCCTTGCGCCTCTGGCTGTACCCCAGCCCTTGTGTGCATAAATAAAACCTTTTTTTTTTAAAGCTACTTTTAAGCAATTTGGATCAGAAAAGATGCGGGAGAAATACAAAGGCCCGGGGAAGTTGTGTTAGGGTTAGGGGTGCTTAGAGTAGGGTGGCCCCAGACCCCCAGGGCATGGGGTCACGGGGAGGGCATGGGGCCAAAGGGAGAGCGTGAGGCACTGATGGGAGGGTCAGCTTTGTTGGGGTGGAGCAAAAGAAAGGACTTTCGAACGGCAGAGCGGAGCAGGAAGCCGCATCCCACAGCCGAGACCCCGGAGCCAAGCGCACGGGCTCCTGTGCGGGCCAAGGGCTGCGGGGGGCCTGCCGCGTCTCCTGAGCCCCGGGCAGGCATCAGGGGCCGGGGCCGCGCCCCTCCACAGCGCTCGAGACAGCCCCCACCGCCCACCCGAGGTCGGAGGAGCCTCGGACGGGCGGCCCCCGGCCCTAACGTGGGCGTCCTGCCCGCAGGGAAAGCCTACGAGATCACCTACGTGAGGCTGAAGTTCCACACCAGCCGCCCCGAGAGCTTCGCCATCCACAAGCGCAGCCGCGAGGGAGGCCCGTGGGAGCCCTACCAGTACTACAGCGCCTCCTGCTGGAAGACCTACGGCAGGCGCGACGGCCAGTACCTGCGGCCCGGCGAGGACGAGCGCGCGGCCTTCTGCACCTCCGAGTTCAGCGACATCTCCCCGCTGAGCGGCGGCAACGTGGCCTTCTCCACCCTGGAGGGCCGGCCCAGCGCCTACAACTTCGAGGGGAGCCCTGTGCTTCAGGTCACAGGGGAGCGGGGCGGGGCGGCTGGCTATGGGCGGGACGGGAGGGGGGGGCGGGCCCACGAGGGACTGGTGTCCAAGGGGCTGCTGCCCTGGGCCGTGTGGGCCGGCGACTGGGGTCCAGAGTGGCCAGCGCAGCACCGGCACGCAGGAGGGGCTCGCCCAGCTGCACAAGGAGGATCCCCGCAGCCGCCAGCCGTCCTCAAGGCCGGGAGGGCAGCACAGCAGGCCCTTGGCCAGTTCCGCCCACACATTCTTCCCCCAGGGCCCCAGGGGTGGGGGGGGTGACTGTCAAGGTCTCCCATTCACGATGCCCAGACTCCTGAGCGGAGTGGCCACTGGCCTGTCGGCTGGGTAGCCCGCCTGCGCTCCTGGGCACTGGACAGCCGGCTCATCCACTCTGCTGGGAAGACAGGCCTCTGCTGAGTGGAGCCAGCGTGTCCCTCCCGCCGCTTGGCCCTCCCTGGCCCATGCAGGACGATGAGGGGCCAGGCGTGGAAACCTGCTTGCTCCGGGGGAGGGGGGCACTGTTGTCCATAAAGCAGTGTGTCCAGCGCTGCCCTGCATGCCGAGAGGTGTGGTGTGCTGGCGGGGCCCCCGTGACTACCGCACGCTCAGCGGCTCGCTGGGAGTCACCGGGCTCCGAGCAGCTGCTGCGCCCAGCCGTGGCGTGGGATGGTGAGCTCAGAGGGGAGCCAGCAGGCAGCACAAGGGGCAGGTCCAGGCCCATGGGTCTGTCCCGGGGAGCCGCGCTGACGGTCTGAGTGTCCCAACAGCCCTGCGTGGCAACGCACAGCGCGTGCTGCCAGCAGGCAGGGCCTGCACTCGGCGCCTGGGGTTTGGTGGGAGGCCGGCCACGTGCACACAGCTGGCGGCCCAGCTGCCACGGCCTCCAGCACCCACAAGGTTAGCGCGGGCTCTTGGGTGGCTCCAGACCCCAGGTAAACAAGGAGCTTGTTAAGTGGGAGTCCCGGGCGCAGAGGCGGGGAGGGGCAGGCTGGGTGGCCAGACCCTGTTTGGGCCGGTTGACCCTTTCCCCCAGCTCAGCTCTGCGGACGCCCAGGCCCTGCTCAGCCCATGACAAACGCCGTGGCACCGCTGCTTCTGCACGGGCTGCAGCCGGGGACGTGAGGCCCTGCTCGAGCCAGCTGTGCCGTGCAGCGGCCGCACAGTTGTGGCACGAGACTTATCCTTGCCGAGCCCCAGCCGCCCCATCTGTAAACGGGGTCGTGACGGCGCCCACTGTGAGGTTGCAGGGAGCCGGGGCCAGGTCCCGCAGCGCCCCTCCGGCCCGGACATCAGCTGGTGGGGTCTCCAGCGCGTTTCCTGAACTTGCGGGGTCCTGGGTTCTGCTGTTCAGGTTGCCGCCCTGGGCCTCAGCCCCTCGCTCCGTGGGGCCCATGACGTCGCACGGCCGGGGCACCTGCTGGCAGTGCAGAGTCAAGGCCTCGCCGCGTTCGCCCCAGCACCCCAGGCGGACCTGGCCTTGGGGAGCGTTTCGGGGCAGACAGGCCTCCACAGACTCAGACGAGTGCTGAGGCCGCAGGAAAGTCTCCAGGCCCTGGGCCCTTCCTCCCAGCCCGGCGTCGGGGGCCGGGCAGTGGCTCGCCAGCGGCAGAGCTTGGGGACAGGAGCCGGGGCTGAGCCCTGCTGGGGCCAGAAGACGCATGCCGGGAGCCGTCCTGCGCCGATGGTCTGATTGCCGAAGCAGGGGCTCCGGACTGAATTAAAGTCCGATTAAAATTCCGCCGGAGCTACCTCTGATTATAACAGCAGGCGATGGGAATGTCAGCCTCCGCATGGGTCTCCCTCCCCACCGCTCTGCTGGGGGAAGCTGCGCATTCCACCAGCAGCAGCACTAGCGCAGTGCCTGCCGTGCCAGGCGGGGCCCGGGGCCTGCGCGCCCGCCACGCTCCTGCGCCTGCCCCCTGGGGGGCTCAGAGGAGACGGGTCCCCAGGGCGGGTGACCTGTCCTTGCGCCTGTGCGTGGCCGCCGCGTCAGCCCAGTTGAGCAGGGGCCGGTGTGGACACGGCCTCCCCCAGCTTCTCCACAGTGGGGGTGGGGGGCTGCTGGCAAAAGGCGGGGGACCCCCGCAGGGGCTGAGCGGGTCTGCTTGGCCCCTGCCCCAGCACCTTGGCTTAAGAGTCTACTCGGGGTGCGGACTTAGGGTGTCGCCCTCTTCGTGCCCCGGAGGCCCCCACTCTGTCCCTGCACAGGCGGGGCTCTGGGCCCGAGCGGCACCCCAGGCCGGCGGGTGGGCTGGCCCCCAAACTGCCCCCTGCCAAGCCTCCTGGAATTTGAGCCTGCCTGTCCCGAGTCCCAGGAGCTCCCGGGGCGCGCTGCCCCTTCCTGCATAGCCTGGGCAGGACTGGGGACACCTGGCGCCTGCCTCTGCATTCTCCGCAGGAGTGGGTCACCAGCACGGAGCTGCTCATCTCCCTGGACCGGCTCAACACGTTCGGGGACGACATCTTCAAGGACCCCAAGGTGCTGCAGTCCTACTACTACGCCGTGGCGGACTTCTCAGTGGGGGGCAGGTAGGCATGGGGGTGGGGCGCGCGGGCCCAGCCCAGGGCTGCAGCAGGAGGGGCACCACGTGGGAACCACTGACGGGCTGCTTTGAGGGGTGGGGCCACTTCCAGTGTTGCAGAGGGGAGGGGGCGCCGGACCCAGGCACGGCCCAGCCGCCCACCCAGCTGACCCTGCAGCGCCCGCCACATGGAGCCGCCCCAGTTCTGGGAGACACTGGTCCTTTGCACCCGTCGCCCCCTCCGCCCGGGAATCCCTCTGTGGGGCTCACAGGTGTGCTTCCTCACCCATGTTCCATGAGCTTGGCGCCAGCCTGCCCTTCCCTCGGCCGCGCTCTTCAAGAGCCGCCGGTTCACGGGCCACGGCAGGCAGGACTCAGGCTCCCAGGCTGCCTTCTCTTCCTTGCTAGGCTGTGAGCATGAGGCCAGCACCCCCCGCCTCCCCAGAACCTCCCAGTGGGCCTGGGGCCAGGCCCAGCAGGAGAGCTCAGGCTGCTCCAGAGCCCCAGGTCAAGGTCCGAGAGGTGGGGGGACCGGACGGGCCCTTCCCCGTGGGAGAGCTGGGCTGCGGCATCTGGCCCCGGGTCCTGGCCCCACATTCTCCCCGGGATCAGCCAGTGCACTCCGTCGTCTGTCCATGACAGGACTGCCCTTCTGCGGGAAGCAGGCCACCCAGAAGGAAGGCAGAGGCCGCGGTTTTCTCATCCGACATCCCGGCGGTCTCACCCGGGCCCCGGCCCTGGGGGCTTGCAGGGCGGGGAGGAGGGCAGCGGCGCTGTCCATGCACAGGCATGGCGGGTCCCTTCCCGGGAGGGCAGGTGCACTCCCGCCCGCCTCAGGGGTGGCACGTGGCTGTCAGCGTCTCCAATAAGGGCACGAGTGTACCCCGGAGTAACAGGGTGGGCGGCCAGGCGCACGTGAGCAGGGGTCAGAAGGCCAGCCGAGGCCGGAGGGATGCGTGAGCGCTCGGGGGAAGGGCCGGCACGTGTGAGGAGCTGAGGACCGAGGGTCCTGGGCGGGAGGGAGGATGTCGGGGGGCAGGTGCGTCCTGGGGCCACGGGCAGAGCTGCTCGCCCGCCGTGGCCGTCCTTGCAAAGCTGTGGCAGGATTTGCTGACGCAGTAGCAGGAAGGCATTTTAAAAACACCCCAGGCCCTGACGGTCCGAGCAATGAAGGGTCAGAGGAGAGGAGAAGCTGGAGGCGGGGTGGGAGGGACCCAAGAGCTGTTTAGGACAGAGTCAGCCCCCCGGGTGCAGGCAGGAAGTAAGGCGCAGGTAGCCAGAGACGCCGGGGGTCTGGACAGGCGACGATGTCGGGGTGAAGAGGGGAGCACGCCCTGCTGCTGGCACTGGGGTGCACTGGGGTGCTTGTGCCTCCCGGGAAGCCTGGAGTGTGCGGGTGTCTGGGGAACCCTCCCTTTCTCTTGCCTGACACCCCGGACTCGATGCAGGTCAAACCGCTCGGGGTCTCCAAGGAGGTGGGGTGGCGGCTGCTCTGGCAGCGCTGTCGGGATGTCAGTTGGGCCAGAACACATCTGGCCACAGCTGCCGGAGTGGACCGCCCTCAAGCCGGCAGCTGGTGGGGGCAGGTGGCCCAGCCTCCCGGCCGGGGCTGTGCAAAAGCCTCCCTCGTCCCTGGGCTGGGGGCTTGTGGGCGGGAGGTGCCTGCCGCCCGCCTGGGGCCAGGCCCCTTGCTCCTGGGGCGGTGCCCCAGTCCAAGGCACAGGGCACGCAGGTGCCTGCGGGTGCCCGCGGATCCAGCAGGTTTCTCCAGCGCTGCCGTCGCGGTTGCCCCTCGCGCTGCGCCTCCGTGCAGTCTGTGAAGCGGGGAGATTATGGTCACTGCCGCAGCCGTGAGGCTGATTCCAGCGGGAGGACACCGGGTGCGCAGCCTGCGCGGTCAGGCTGAGCTGAACACCTGGATGCCCCGCCAGCACCCCTGTTCCTGCCTGACTCCGCCTGTCTCCCCTGGCTGGGTGGGGGGCACAGCCCGGGGCCGCCCTGGAAAGCAGGAACGCGTGAGAACTGGAGGGAACTGCGGGGGCAGTGCCCGGCCGCGGGCCCCTCCCGGCGCCGGTGAGCCCTGCCCCTGCCTCCCACCCCTCCCCTCTCCCGCCCTCGTATGCCCCAGGAGCCCTGCCCCTCTGCCGGGGCGCCCACGCGCAAAGCCCTCTGCGTGCCTGGGGCCACCTCCATCCCAGCCCCGCCACCCACCTGCCCCCACCTGCCGCCTCCGAGAGGAAGTGGGTTCGTCCGTGGCACGCAGCGCGTTCCGGCGGAGGACAAGCCGGTCGGCCGGCCCTGCGCCCGCAGCTCCGCTCCCTTCCAGGTGCAAGTGCAACGGGCACGCCAGCGAGTGCGGGCCGGACGGCGAGGGCCGGCTCACCTGCCGCTGCCAGCACAACACCACGGGCTCCGACTGCCAGCGCTGCCTGCCCTTCTTCCAGGACAGGCCCTGGGCCCGTGGCACCGCCGAGGCCGCCCACGAGTGTCTGCGTGAGTGCACGCGGCCCTGAGGGCGGAAGGCAGAGGCCTCGTGGTGGGCCGTGGCCTCGGGCTGGGGAGGGGAGGGTCTGCAGGAGGCGTCGGGCCGCGTCGGGCCCACCCCCGCCAGCAGCTCCCGCAGACAAGCCCACCCCAGGGAGGCGCCTTGGTGGGAAGCCCGGAAGCCCCCAGCGTGCTCTCTTGTGTGAACCGCTCCAGCGCTGCTGTTAATCAGAGCCAGGCCCTGCGGGTGCTGGCCTGCCCACCAGCCTCTCCCACAGGCGCTGGGCGCCCTCGGTGCCCCGCTCCCACGCGAGGTGGAGCGGCCACGTGACCTCGGAGACTCGCGGGACAGCATGGCCGCAGTGCCTCTCCAGGGAGGAGGGGCCGCCGCCTTCCTGCCGTGCCAGTGGCCCCTCCTGTCTCCACACCGCCCCCAGCTTGCTTCCGGCTCCCCACGTGCAGCTGGGCTAACGCCTGCGTCTGGCAGCTCAAGCTGTCCAGGGCAGGGACAGCCTGGTCCGGGCCGGGTGCTGTCTGCAAGAGCTCTCCGGGGTGCTGTGGCCCTTAATGGATTCCAGCTGCCCTTGCTGGCCTGCCTCCACCAGGAAGTCTTCCCGGGTCAAGGAAGCTATGCTGGCTGGCTCTCCCAGTCTCAGCTGGGGTTTTCACATCTCTGCCCTCCCAGTCTCCAGCCTGGAAGCCAGGCCTTCCTCCCAGCCCCAGACCAGGCCGCCCCGCGCCCTGAATCCAGCCCTGTCCTTGTCCCTCCAGCCTCATCTGATGCCATTCACTGGGCACACCTGGTCCAGCCCATCTCTCTGGGCAGCTGAGGCTCCTTCCTCCGCCCTCCCGGCCTCCAGTCCTCTGCCCGCAGCCTCAGGAATGTCCACGGTGCACGAGGGTGCATCTGTCCGCTCTTTAATCCCTGAGTGGTCCTCACACACCCCACTTTCCCGCCTGCCCATCACCCCCCTCTGACTGCCGCAGGGGCCAGTCGGGCCAGCTCGCCCACAGCAGGGGTCGCCTGCTCCCCTCCATTCCTTGGCCTGGCCACCTCCTCCTGCTGGTGCTTCATCTTCCCCCCAGTTGTGCCTTCCTCCCAGAAAGCTTGTCCCATCGGCCCGGCACGCCGGAGGCCCCTCCCCTCGGCGGTGCCCAGCGTCCTCCCAGTTCCATCCAGCCCTCAGCCCCTGGGTCTTTTCTTGCTTGTGCACCTGGCTCATCAGTGGGTGACGCGCGTGGGGACTGGGTACAGCTGCTCACCGGCTCTCTGCTGTGCTCACCGCAGGGCTCCAGAGGGAGCCAGCACTGGGAAATACGTCGTCAAAGTGAATTAGTGCCAAGTGAGGGGCCATGTGTTTTCCACTCCTCTGAGCGGCCTCGTGGTCACTGGGGGCCAGAGGCGCCCCACTGTGATAGTCTGGAGGACCCACAGGCGGTCCCACTGCCGCGTAGGCAGTGGCCCACTGCCCCCCTCAGCTGCCCCTCATCAGGCCGTGGACATGCCAGTACCAGGTGCCTGGACGTCCCGGTTACCTGGGGAGGTCCTGTTGACGCCTGAACTTTGCTGTATTTATTCATGATGCCCCTTTGCTCAAAGAGGGTCCTGTTTGGATAGATTGGTCTCTGTGTCCTTGATCAAGCTGGGCCTGAACTCCATGGCTGTCTGCTCATTCAGCACTCGCGGGCTGGTGGTGCAGACTCCCCTCCTACCATGCGCCAGGGCCATTCATACCCCCTCACGCCCGCCCTCAGCCTGCAACTGCAGTGGCCACTCCGAGGAGTGCACGTTTGACCGGGAGCTCTACCGAAGCACGGGGCACGGCGGGCGCTGCCTCCACTGCCGGGACCACACGGCTGGGCCGCACTGTGAGCACTGCCAGGAGAACTTCTATCGCTGGGGCCGGCAGACCCCATGCCAGCCCTGTGACTGCCACCCAGCAGGTAAGTGGGCTGGCCCCAGCCACCCGCCCTGCCTGCGCTGGCCCTCGCTGCCCTGTGCCTTACCCTCCCCAGGCTCCCTGCACCTCCAGTGCGACGGCTCTGGCACCTGTGTCTGCAAGCCCAGCGTCACGGGCTGGAAGTGTGACCGCTGCCTACCTGGATTCCACTCGCTCAGCGAGGGAGGCTGCAGGTGAGGGGGGGGGGGGCCAGGGGCTGCGGTGCCCGCGACGGTCTGGACTGGCTGGTGGGCAGCAGGCAGACGGGGTGTCGGCTGGCCTTCCTTTCCCTGCGCCCTCCTTTTCTTTCTGCCTTTGCTCCTTTTACTCCTTTCTCTATCAACATTTTCTTACTCTGCCACCGCCCTGCCCCATCCCAAGTGGGGACTGGCATCACCTTGTCCCAGCCCCTGGAGAGGCAGACAGGTGCAAATGGGCAGGCAGGAGGCCAGGTGTGTGCTGTGGGAGCCCCGCCCTTCTTAGGGGTCAAGACAAGCCGTTCTAGGGTGATCAGGGCTGCAGGGAGCGCCCGGAGGGCAGGCGGGGAAGAGCAGGGCAGAGGACCCAGTGTGAGGCGCGCAGGGAGCGGGGAGCAGGGAGCAGGGAGCGGGAGGGGTGTGGAGGAGAGGGCCCAGTGAGGCTTCGGAGGCCCAGAGGCTCCGTGGACGGACACAGGCAGGAAAGGACGGGGTGGAGGTCAGGGAGATGCTGGGGAGGAGCAGCTGGAGTGGCTGGCGGGCCTGGCAGCCTGCACTGGGCTTGACCGTGGTGAGGCCGGGCCCCTTGGGAAGCCGCGTGAGCAGGACACGGCCACCAGGGAACAGGAGGAAGCGGCATGCAGGCCCCACTGAGCCCCTGCTCTGCTTTGGGCAGCAGCGTGGGGGAGGGGACGTGGTGGGTGGAGAGGCTGATGAGGCGTCCACCCGACGGGGTCAGCAGGGTCTGCTGGGGTCTGCACCCCAGAACAGGGGTCTGGTATGTTTGCCACCCCTTGGCTGAGAAAACACACAACGGCCCCAAGTAAGGAAAGCTCTTACAGCGCGGCAGCACCTCCAAGGGGATATCATTTGGGTTAACTGCGACAGTCTCCTGGAAATGTGTTGGGAGTTTGGGGGTTAGGAGGGCTCTCAGATCCTTCACCAAACACTGGGGGGCTCTGAGCACAAAAGTGGCCATTTGGCAGGACCCCCGCTGCTTCCCTGCGGTTTCTCTGGCCTCTGGGCCTCTGCACACACCAGCCTGCTCCCCAGCTCGTTCTGCCCTCCCCCAAGCCTCATCTGCCCAGCAGCGTCTAAGCAGGCTCACTCGCCAGTCCCCAGCCAAGGAGCCACTCCCGGGAGGTCTTCCCTTCTGCGCGCTGGCCCCTCCTAAGCACTTCCGTGGTGCCGCCACAGCCACTTGTACCCTCTTCGTGGCTCGTGCCAGAGTGCAGTGGCTGTCCAGCTCACGGACTGCAGGCCGTCAGGGCAGGAACTGTCTTGTCCGGTGGTGAGCGAATGGATGTGGATGGCTGGATGCGTGGACGCGTGACTGAGTGGGGACGGGAGGGTGGAGTGTGGCTGAGCGGGGACGGGAGGGTGGAAGGATGGAAGGATAGATGAATGGAAGGGTGGCCATTTGGATGGTTATAACGATGGGTGGGTGGGTGGTGGATGAATGGATGAAAAGATGGTGGGTGGGTGGAGGGGGGATGGGTGGTAGGTGGGCGGCTGGTGGGTGCATGTATGCCTAGACGAGTGGGTGGGCGGGCGGGTGGGCCCACGGATAGAGGGTTGGAGGGCTGCATAAATGGAGGGATGGGTGGAAGGCCGCACCGATGCATGAATGCGTGGATGCATGGCGCACGGACGGGTGAGGGCTGTGTGGGAAGGGGATCGCTGTTTGGGGAGCAGATGGACCGCTGCCTCGGCAAGGTGCGATAGCGAAGGCAGGTGCGGCTGCTAAGTCAGCCTGCCACCTGGTCCTCCCGGGCCCGGGCGTGCAGAGAGCTCCCCTCCATGACCGGCTGTCCCGCTCTGTCACTGGCACCTATGCCCTGTCCGTCTCTCGGCAGACCCTGCACTTGCAACTCTGCTGGCAGCCTGGGCACCTGCGACCCCCGCAGCGGGCGCTGCCCCTGCAAAGAGAACGTGGAAGGTGACCTGTGTGACCGGTGAGTGGGCAGATCCGACAGTGACCAGCCTAGGGCTTTAAGTGTGTGGCCGTGGGCGCCCGCTGCAGCATCATAGGTGACTGAGCTCTGTGAGTCCTCATCGCCCCATGCTGGTGCGGCGAGAAGCTGCTGTCAGAGCGGTGCGGCTGGCTGTGGCCTTGACTCGCACCTCGGCCAGCCCAGGCTGCCCCCCCTTATCCCCAGCCCGCGGGCTGTGGGGTCTACTGGGTCTCCGTCCCCCAAGACCCCTCAAGTGAGGGGATGGCATGGAGTTGGGGAAGCAGACCCCCCCGGCTTCTGCAGCTGTGCTCCCGAGCCTCCTTTTGCCCGGCTGTGAAACGGGAGGTTTGGTGAGCTGTGTTCGTGCAGCTGGGGGGCCCTCCTAGAAGCTGGGTTCCCCGCTCCAGACCAGCAGATTCCTCACAGCCCAGGGTACAGACTGCAGTTTGCTGTAAAGCGTCTCTCCAGGACTCCGTGCAGGGAAGTGCGGCTTGAGCTGGCGCGTCCTGCCAGAATGCTCAGAAGTTCTTAAAAACAAAAACAAAACTAAATAAACCCTAAAGCCCCACGCCAGGATGGGGTCCCTGGACAGGGGACTCCGGCGCTGATCCGCAAGAGCTCCCCACACCGGAACAAGCTCAATAGCAAAATAAATAGTGATAGCACTAGATTATAGCCAGGGAGCCAAGTGAACACCCTCACGGCTTCCCGGATAAACAGACGAGTGAATAAATAAATGCACGAGCCCGGGTGGGCACGGCTTCCTCTCAGGGTTCCAAATGAGAAACACAGGAGGAGGGACATAAACACAGGTGCGATGATCGCCGACACCGCGGGTGGCACTTTAAGGACAGGGAGGGTATGGGCATAGCCCCCAGCATCCCTGCAGGGGCGCTAGTCAATCCCCGCTTGGCCCCACCCGCGTCCCAGCTCTTGGACACGCCCCAGCTCCTGGACACACCCCCAGGAGGCGGAGCTTAGCTGGCCCCACCCGCGCCCCAGCTCCTGGACACGCCCTCCCAGAAGGCGGAGCTTAGCTCGAGGCACCCGCCTGGGGGCGGGACCTAGCCATCCCCTCCCGGTGACAGACACGGGCAGCTTTGCAGTGGAGAGACCTGCCCGGTCAGCAGCGGTGAAGGTCGCCATCACCGGGTGTCCCGTGGTCTGACCCCCCCGGAGAGCTGCCCAGCAGGGCTTGTCACCTGTTTCTTCCGGAACCCGCAGCCCGGGTCTCGTGGTGCGCGGCTTGGGCTGCGGAGCACGGCAGCGTGCCTCGCGCTCCCCGCGGGGCCAGGAGCCTGAGGGCCTGTCGGTGCTCGGTGCTCAGAGGGGTCAGCCAGAGCTGAGTGCAGCCGCGGCCTGCCGGACCCTGCGCAGGGGCAGCCGCGAGCAGGGGTGGACCCAGTAAGCCGGAGTTCCGCGAGCAGCACCAGGCTCCTCTTGGCTGTGACCCACGCAACGGTGTGTGGCTGGTGGAGGACGGGAAGGCGGGAGAGCCGCGGCGCCTCCGTGCTAGCTTTGCAGCTGTTGCACATCTGGAGAACAAACCCCAAGTCTCTTGTGACACTGGACCCGCCCCTGTGCGGCAGGGACCCCCGGCCCTCCAAGGTGTGTCCTCCCGCCCTCCCTCCCAGGTGCCGCCCGGGGACCTTTAACCTGCAGCCCCTCAACCCGGCCGGGTGCAGCAGCTGCTTCTGCTTCGGCCACTCCAAGGTGTGCGCAGCCGCCGCCGGCTTCCGGGTGCACCACGTGCTGTCTGACTTCGGTCAGGGTGAGGAGCGCCCGGCCGCCCCCGGGGCAGGGGTCCTGCTCTGGGGCGTCCTGCGGGGGTGGGGGGGGGTTGAGGGGATCCCAGACCCACCCGGGCGACATGTAGCCCCCACCCCGTGTCCATCGTCACTCTCCAGTACAACCCCACCCCGGGCCCCTCCCAGCCCCCAGCAACACTTGTGAGCAGGTTGGGGGCTCAGCGCAAGATTAGGGGGGCTTCCTATCACCGGCGAAGTTCAGTGATGAGGTACAGGCTAAACCCGCTGGCCTCTGTATATTGAGCACCTGCTGTACGCCAGGCCGCTGCACTCTTGGCAAGCGCGGAGCCTCACCTGTCCCTGGCAGGTAGGTGTTCTCATTCCCATTTTACAGATGAGGCGACACTTCTGTGGGAAAAAAAAAAAAAAAGTGGGTCACATAGCTTCATGGTAGGTACCGGGGTGTCGCTCCTGGGATTTTGCTCTTAACCCCTCTGCAAGCCTTCTCCCGGGGCCCGGGGGACCTTGGGGCTCTGGGTCCCTAACTCCAGTGGCACAAGCGCCCCTTTGGCGCAGGGGGCTGTGAACTGCCTTGAGCCACAGCCTCGTGGGCCGGCCCTGGGAGGCGCCAGCCGCCTGGGAGCACGCAGAAGCGGCGGCAGCGCGCCCTCTTCCGGGCGCGGCGCGCGTTGCAGGGCCGACAGGCTGGGCGGGAGCGGGGTCGGCGGTGTCCCCGGGAGCGTGGCGGCGCGGGGGCGCGGGGCGCCGGGCGCGGGGCGCGGGTCTGGCCTCGTTCTGTCTCCAAGCACGCTGGCAGCAGTTCGCAAGCTTTTTGGTCTCTGCACAGTTTGAGGACCCCGAGTGCGTTTGCTAATCTGTCCTCTGGATGGTATTTCCTGTGTTAGAAATTAAATCTGGGTAACTTAAAAGTGCCTGTCTGTGAACCCATTCAAATCCGCAGCTGTAGAGGCGTTCCGTCAGCGCATGCCCCTGAGCTAACTTAGAAGACAAGAGGGCGGCGCGGGAGCTGCTGGGCTCTCCACCCCTCTAGGGTCCGGCTGGGCCAGTGGACACTCATACCCTCTGGCTCTGCCCTGTGGTCTGTTCTGACTTACGTCTTGTAGCTTCTGGAAAACTCCACCTCACGCTTGTGAGACTGAATGGAAATGCTAGTGCTGTTACCGACACCCCACACCCTCCCACGGGGTCTCAGGGATGTCCAGGGGGCCTGGACCAACCTGGAGAGCCCCACCGGGGTCCCCTTTGCAGGCAGGGAAGCAGCAGGGGAGGCAGAACCTCGTCTGGAACCGAGGACAGGGTCTCGGCTTCCGGAGCCTCCCCCTCTCGCCTTCCCTCCTCACCCCTCAGTCACCTGATCGGGTCTCCCCCATCACCCAGCTGGGGCCACCTGCTCTGTGCCGGCTGAGCGGCAGTGCTGCACTAAGGGAGGGCGGCCGAGCAGCGGCTGGGGCCCAGTTGGCTCACTTCCCACCCGGGTGGCTCCCCGCGATGTGCCCGGAGGACAAGGGACGGCGTCTAGAAGCCCCCGTGCCCTGTTGCGTGCGCAGGCCCCGAAGGAGCGGGGCAGGCCAGAACCCTGAGCACCTGGTCTCCGTCACCCCCAACGGGACCACGCCCTGGCGCTGGGGTCCGAGCTGCCCGGCTGTGGCCAGGGCACTTGCCTGCGCCAGCCCGCCTGTGTCTGCACCAGCGCCCAGACCTCCGGGCCTGGGCTCAGGGAAGGGTGTAGGCAGGGGCCGGGGCCGGCCCACCGGAGCCTCATGGGGCCGTTTCGCTGTGCAGGAGCCGAGGGCTGGCGGGCCGGGAGCACGGGCCGGGAGCGCCCAGCACGATGGAGCCCGGAGGGGCTCGTTCTGCGCCCCGAGGAGGAGCTCACCGCGCCAGGTAGGTGCCGGGCAGCCACCGGCCGTCCCCTTTGGCCGCCACAGCCAGGCACGGGTGTCCCTCACCCTCCAAAGGCAGGACATTCCCGTTTGAGAGGACCTGGCGGGTTCTGTTTTGGCTCTGGGAATGCCCAGAAGTTCTCCTTGTAACTCCGTGGGAACAGGATTCCCAGACACGAGATGTGCTGCCGAGTCACAGCGAATAGGAGTGTCCCCTGCGGGCAGCTGGGGACGCCTGTGCCTCGAAGGTGCTGGCTCCCGGCACGGGGTGTTCTTGGTGCTCTGGACGCCCGGGGCCTACGGGGGTCTCGCTGGACTGACGTCACCTTGTGTTCCTCTGGAGGCTCCCGGGGAGCATCTCCCTGGCCTTCTCAGCGTCTAGACGCTTGGGTGTTCCTCGGCGTGCAGCTCCTCCTAGCTGGCTGGCTTTCTCACCTTAGTCATCCTGGCACCACTCTGCCTTCTCCCGTAAGGCCCCAGGACCCCTTAGGGTGACCATGGGCCCAGGTGGGTGGTCCACGTTAATTTTTGTACTCTAAGGTCAGCTGATTAGCAACCTTGATTCCACCTGCAACCTTAGTTGCCCCCACACCCTGCAACATAGCAGCCTCTAGAGGCTGAGACGTGTGTGCCCACCGGGCCACTGGACCCCTGGATTCTGCTGGAGCCCCCTCCTGCCATGGCCTGGTCCCCCAGGGCACATGCAGGCAGCTGCCACTCCCAGACAATGGGTGTGCACTTCCCATCAGCCCCTCACCTGCCAGCCACTGCACCTGAGCCCAGGGCAAGACGCTGAGCATTCTGAATCTCACACACACACACAAACACGCACACACACACAACTAAAGCACTCTGGTTTCCTGGACTCGCTGTCAGACCCAGAGCCTGGAGCCCACGCTTAGCTCTGCTGTGGCCAGAGTTGGGGTTCTGTCATGGCAGCAGGGCCCGGGGCAGGCTCTCTGTGATCTGGGCAGACGGCAAAGGAAAGTGCTGGAGCTCGGGCTTGTAACGGTCTTTCTACACCATTTGCAGTGAGGCAGCCAGGGGTGGGGCAGGCAGGGGGACCAGCCTCCTGGCCCCCGGCAAATCTCCACCCTCTGGGCCCGGTCTGACGTTCTTTGAGTTTCCTCCGTGGTTTCTCCGCTGCACAGGCCTCTGACGCTGCCCTTGTAGGTGCCGACTCTTGGCTCAGGTGCGCCCACACCGTGCTCCAGGTGTCTGCCACCAGGCACGCGTGCCCCAAGCCCACGCTCCCGAGCACCCCTGCATCCAAGGCCGCAGTGTAGCCACAGAGGCCAAGGGCGCAAAAGCCTGAGCAACCTTTGTCACCCTCCAGGCCCGCCAGCTCCCGGAGCCCATTCTCCCCTTCCCGCTCCAGGGGGGCCAGAGAGGGGACGCCACAGATATCCGGGGAGCCGGCTGGATGCAGCCCCCTGTGCCTGCAGCTGGGAGGCAGGGACATGGGTCCTCGGCCCCTGCTCGGAGGCCCCTGTAGAAGCATTCTACCGCATGTGCTTCCTCCATGTACCTTTCCAGAGGACTCAGGGGAAGTGTTTGCCAGTTCAGCCAGTGGGCGAGGCCAGTCGGCTCCCTGCCCGCAGCGAGACAGCCAGGGGCAGGGCAGGCAGGGGCCAGCCTCCTGGGCCCCCGCAAATCTTCAGTCTCTGGGCCCAGGCCTGTGGCTCCCCCAGCTCTGAGTGATGGGAATTGAGGGGTCCCCGGGAGGTCAGGAGCTCCCCCACTGCCCTTGAGGGGAGGAAACAGAAGCCCTTTGGGCCTGCTTGGTGACGATGTGCAGAGAAAACACGTTTACCCTTCGCGCCACCTGGTCACTGCCAGGGAGTGAGCCAGGTGCCAGGCATGGAAGGCCTTGCTGGTCACCGGAGGACCGGCCAGGTACACAGGAGCCTGGCCAGGTACGGGCACCACTCAGCCACTGCAGCACCTGGGCTGGCGAGCCTGGTCCCCAGGGCATAGCCCAGTGGGTGTCATAGAGCACCTCATGGGAAAGCTTGGAGATTGATCCTGGAGATGGCAGTTGGGGAACAGGTGTCTTGTTTGGGTTCCCCAAGGCACACCCTGACATAAGAGTTTGAGTATCAGCGTTCATTTGCACACCGACCCCAGGAAGGAGACTGAGGGAGAGGGGGAGTGAGACCGGAACCCAGGAGAGCTGGGGGGTGCGTCCCGCTGGGTCTCTTGGACTGCAGGGGCTCACCTGGGCGACCTCACACAGGTGAGCAGACCCTCCAGTCAGAAAACTTCAGCTTGTCCGGGAACTGGCCTCCAAAGCGGCAGTGGGGGGCGTGGGGGTTAGGGGGCTGCAGAATCTAGAAGTCCTGTGCAGATAAAAGTGTGGGACCTCCCGTCCAAAAACAGGCATAAGCCAACAAAGGCACGAAGATACGCAAGCCGCTCCCTTTCCCTGGCGGTCTTCCCTGTACTTGCCACGTGTTCTCTGCTTGTTATTTGGCGCCATTCTAAGAAACACTGAAGGTAAATTACAAGCACGAGCGTCGCCCTCCATCCTCACTCTGTGCCACTCGGCACAGACACCAGAGCTCCCGCTTGGCCATGGAGCCATCAGACGCGCCGTGGCCCGTCTGCCTGCGGCCCCTGAGCGCTGGGTACTTGGTTCTCTGGACGCACCACCCAGAGCAGCTCCGCATCCTTGTTCTGCCTGGGTCTCGCTCGCTCGCTCCTGAGCGCAGGGCGAAGGAAAGGTGGGTGACCTCCTGTGGCCTTGCCCTCCGCGTCACGACCCCCGCCCAAGCCACCTGTGGCTGAGGCCCGGCTGGTCCCTCGTGCCTCCGGCTGGCTCCTGTTCTCTGTGCCCTGGGCCGGCGCCCTGCGGGTCCCGCCGGAGCCGCCTCCCCTGGCCTTCACCTGGAGCCTCAGGAAACTGCCCCTTGTCAGGCCCCGGGGTCTGCGCTCCGGGCGCGGGGAACCCTGCGTGTGATGCGCGGGGTGCCCAGGTCAGCCATCGAGGCACGGAGTGTCTAGCCAGAGGCCGCAGCGCTTTACGCAGAGCAGACCGTGGGGCGTGTGTTGGGGGGCAGCCCCTGGGCACCTGCCAGGCAGGGACCTTTGGGTGTCTCCGCTCTGTACTTTTCTCATTTGAGCATTGAATCGCTAATGAGATCGATACAGACTCTGAAAGGGAGCTGAGAAGCGCAGCCTGGACACCTCCTGTCTCCCCTCCAGGGAAGTTCCTGGGAGACCAGCGGTTCAGCTATGGGCAGCCCCTCACCCTGGCCTTCTGGGTCCCCCCCAGCGGCGCCCTGCTCCCCGTGCAGCTGAGGCTGGAAGGGACAGGCCTGGCCCTGAATCTGCGCCACTCCAACCTGTCGGGACCCCAGGGCGCTGGGCAGCCGGGGGAGGTGCAGCTCCAGTTCCAGTGAGTGCCCTGCAGGGCGGGCGGTAGGTTGGGGGTCCCGGAGGGCCGGGGGGGTCCGGGAGCCCCACCCCACACAGCCCCTACCTGGGTCGCTCCCCTGACCCCGCCCGGCCAGGTTGCAGGAGACCTCGGAGGACGCGCACCCGCCGCTGCCGCCCTTCCACTTCCAGCGGCTGCTCGCCAACCTCACCGCGCTGCGCGTCCGCGCCGGAGGCCCGAGCCCTTCTGGTCAGTGGTGAACCGGCCCCGCCCCAAGAGCCAGCTGGGCACCCATTTTCCCATGTCAGCCCCGCCAGAGCGGGGACTTGCCTGAGGTCGTGGGGCCTGGAGGAAGGGCAGGGGAGGTGGGGGCTGAGGGCAGAGGCGGGGGCTGGGCGGGCGAGGGGCCTGAGGATGGGCAGCGCCGAGGGACAGGTGTGCGGCCCTTGAGGGTCCTCTCCCACGTGGTGGCGGCGGCCGGGATGCTCCAGGATTCCCCCACCAGCTCCCCTGCTGGCCGCCGCTGGTACTGCACCTACGCACCCCTAAACCTGGGGGTGGGGGCGCCAACTCGTCGTACAGGTTCTCACCCTGCCACTGATGCCCTGCTCCTGGGTCCCCCCGCTTCCCTTAATGTACTTTCTGCTCCTGCATGGGGTGTACATGGGGTGCCCCGCGCCCCGTATTTACATGGGCCTGGCCAGGCACCCCGATGGCCGTTCCCCGGGCAGACCCTCCTTTTGGACACGGCCTTCGCAGCGTGAAGCTCATAAACACAGCTCATAAACACTCCCTACCGAGACCCCCCTCTGAAAAGTCAAGTAGCATCGAGCTGTAGCTGCAGAGTAAATAAAAGGAAAGTGACACTGAAAAGTGATCGAGCACACCCCTCTAAACGGTCAGCCCCATGAGGCCTGACCCGGCCCAGCTGTCTGCGCCCCACGTCTGAGCACTGGGTTTCCGAGGAGGAGCTCTGGAGCAGGGCTGGGGGCGGAGGGGCCCCAGGAGAGCTGGGGGTGGAGTGGGGTCCAGGAGAGCTGAGGGGTGGAGGGGACCCAGGGGGAGCTGTGGGTGAAGGGGGCCTACTAGGAGCTGGGGGGTGGAGGGAGTCCAGGAGGAACTGGGGGTGGAGAGGGTCCAGGGGAAGCTGGGGGATAGAGGGGGCCCAGGAAGGTCTGGGGGGTGGACGGGAGCCTGTAGGAGCTGAGGGGTGAAGGGGGCCCATGGAGCTGGGGGGTGGAGGGGGTCCAGGGGGAGCTGGAAGATGGAGGGGGCCCAGGAGGGTCTGGGGGGTGGAGGGGGCCCACTAGGAGCTGGGGCTGGGTGGAGGGGCCCAGGGGGGCTGTCTTCCCCTAATGCCCCGACTGCCCCTTGGGGGAACCTGCAGGCCCGCATATGCTCCTTCGGAGAGGCTGTTCCACCCCCACTCTGACAGCGGTGTCCCCCTCCTCCCCCTTCTGGCTCTCCAGCTTTTCAGGAACTGGTTTTCTGTTTCTGTGGGTCACTGGTCTGCCCAGGCGATTCTGCTCCAGCCCCAAAGCCCCCCTTGTGCTCCTCCATCCCCGTCGTGAGCCCCCACACTGCCATCCACCTTTTAAGGTGTCCCGTCGAGGGCTGGGCGGTGTCGCCGTGCTTCAAACGTCTGTGCCTCTGACCCCTGAGAGTGGACGTCCTTCCACGTCCCACGTCCTGTTCTGGAAACTGCTCGCTCCCCTGGGTCTGTGTGGCCAGTGGCCCCTCGCTTGTTCCGTGCGCGCGAACCATGGGCGGGGAGATGCTCCCTCTCTTCTCACTCCAGGCCAGGTGCAGCTGAGGGGGGTCCGGCTGACGTCGGCTCAGCGGGGACTTTCGCCCCCCGCCTCCTGGGTGGAGACCTGCTCGTGCCCCAAGGGCTACGAGGGCCAGTTCTGCGAATCCTGTGCGCCCGGATACAAGAGGGAGACCACCCTCGGGGGTGCCTACGCCAACTGTGTCCCCTGCACCTGTAACCAGCACGGCACCTGTGACCCCAACACAGGTGAGTCTGGCGCCCCATCCGAAGGCCAGCGGGCACATCCGGGACAGTGATGTGAGCAGTCGCTGGGAACACGCAGGCACTACGGCGTTTCCACGCTCCGGGGACGGTTCTCGCTCCATCACTGAGTCCCGCCAACCGCCCAGGGGTGCCCCCGCTGTTCCCTTCCATCTTACCGGTGAGGGACCGCAGGTGCAGGGAGGCCTCGCTGCCGCTAGGTGGCAGAGCTGCTCCTCCCACAGTCCTGACCGGCGGTCCCTCCCGCTTGCAGAAATCCAGAGAGAGCGCTCCTGCCTCTCACCGCCGGGGGTGCTGCTGGGCACCCCGCTCCACCCCACGCAGCCCCCTGTGCTCAGCGGGTGGGAGGGTGGGCGCCCTGATGTGGGCGCTGGGGACTGGGGACTGGGTGGGTCTCAGCGGCCTGGGGACCAGCAGGCTGGGAACTGGGGCATGCACACCAAGGAGATTCGACCCAACCTGTGCAGGGAAGCTAGCACTCTGGCCCCTTGAGGCCTCGGGTCCCTCCAGCACTGCTCCGCCAGCCCCCCCCTCCCCCCCCCCATGCATCACTGTGAGATGGGGCCAGTTGTCCTTGCACCCCGGCCGGGCTCAGCCTGGGCAAGCTGCAGGTGCTGCCCACACTGGCTAGCAGAGTGAGGGTGGAGGTGCTTCTGTCGGGGACTGCAGGAAGCAGGGGGCTCCGCTGTTGCCCCCTGGCGCCTCCCTCCTTCCCGGACCCCTCCTCCCTGTAGGCCCCTGTGTGTGCCGCCTGGGGCTACCGGAAGTGGTTTATCCTCTGGACAAGCTGCCTCCTCACACAGCCCCTGGCAGGGGGCATCCCAGGAGCTGGCTCTGAGCGGCCTCCAGGCACCGATGGCCTGGAAATGGGGGTCTGCCGAGTCCCCCATCGTTAGAAACTGTCCTGTGACCCCGGCAGCCCCTGGGAACCCGCAGCCCCGCAAGCGGGCTCGCAAACTCGTCGTGGCCAGCATCCTGGGTCTGTGCCGTCTTCCTTCTGGCCCTTGAGTTAAGAGCACAGGGGGAGGGAGAAAAGCAGCAGCTGGGAGCACAGGGACCCCGGGGGTCGGTCCCGGCCTTGGGGACAGGCAGTCACGGTACAGCAGGACGCGGCGGGTGCGTGGGACCAGACGAGGGACCTGGTTAGGCCCAACCTGCAGGGGAACGCTGGGTGGGAGGTGGTCTGCCAGGCCCGCGGGGTCGGTAAGCGGTGGCCAGGAACCCAGCGGACCCCCCACTCCGGGCCGTGCGGCCTCCACCTTGGCAGGGCTCGGCCCCCGTCCTGCCGGGATGGGGTGCGCTCCATGGCCCTGACTGCCGAGACGCCGCTCCCCTGGAGGCCACGGGATTCAGAGGGTCACCGGGTGCCTGATGCACTCCCCAGGGACCTGCCTGTGTGGCCACCACACCGAAGGCCCCTCCTGTGAGCGCTGCTCGCCGGGTTTCTACGGCAACGCCTTCACAGGCCTCGCCAACGCCTGCCGGCCTTGCCCGTGCCCTGGACAGTCGGCCTGCGCGGCCATCCCGGAGAGCAGCGAGGTGGTGTGCACCCACTGCCCCCCGGGCCAGAGAGGTGAGTGCGGGCCTGGGCTGGGGCTGGGTGGGTTGGTGGGGGCTCAGCTTAGGAGGCAGGCCTGGCCCCTGGGGACATGGGTCCTAGTCCCAGAGCCAGGGCCTGGGCTGCTGGCCAGCCAGCGGGACTTTAGAAAATCCCGCACCCCGGCCCCGCCCTTGGCGCCTGGCCGCGCAGCCTGAGACGGGTCGGGCCTCCGGCCCCACACGCACCCCGGCTGGTTCTGACACAGTGGGGCCAGGGACCCCAGGCACCGCCACCTTCAGAGACGTGCAGTCCTTCCCCACGGAGAACGCCCTCGGCTTCCAGCAGAGAACTGCTGTCGTGTGCCGCAAGCAGGAGGCGCTCCAAGGGGTTCTGTGGAGCAGAGGTAGCCAGAAAGGCAAGGACAGACAGTGGGCGATGTCACATAGGTGGGGGCACAGTGAACCGAGAAGCAAAGGCCCCCCGGACAGGTGCTTGGTGCAGGCGTGGTCTTCGGCGCCCGGCGTGCCTCCAGGCCAGGCCCCTGCCAACCGACCTCATCGCCGTCTTCCTGAGGCTGCTGCTGACCGTGGGGGCTGGAAACAGCAGCAGCCCCGGCCGGAACCAGGGAGCCGGCAGGAGCCCACGGGAAGCCCGGACGCCGTGAGAAACAGGAAGGGTCAAGGCGCAGGGACCGTGATGCCAAGCAAACACAGAAAGGGCGCGAGAGGAGGGGCGAGAAGGGCATGAGGAGAGGAAGACAGCGGCGGCGCTGCCGTGAAGCGCCGACGGCGGTGGGAGGGAGGGAGTGCGGGCGGAAACCGTGACGACGGAGGTGCGGCGAGATGAAGGTGATGGACGTGCTGTTGGGGCGAAGACGATGGTCAGGATGGATTTGACGGCGATGAGATGACCAGGGGATGTCCATGGGGGTGGCGGTGGCCACAGCGACGGCGCGGTCAGCGGGTGATGACTCGGGGTCTGTTCTCAAGGCGCTGGGTGCCGAAGAGAACGTGATGCCGACTTAGCATCCAGGGCGACGACGTGAACGGGGCTGGTGCTCAGGGCTGTTGAGGGCTCCACGGGCCACGCGCCGGGCTGAGCCCCGTGCAGGTCGCCCCGACAGACCCTGACCGTCCTGGGAGGCAGCTGCCACCGTCGCCGCCCTCTGCAGCGAGGGGCCTGCGCAGGGCTCGGTGACTTGCAGGCGGCCACGCGGCCGGCCGACGCCCAGCGGGGCCGCGGCCCCAGTCAGCGTGCCCGGGGCCGTGGGTAGCTCCACGAGGAGGGGCCTTGGCCTCGGTTCACGTCCACCTTGTCCGCGCTGCTCCTCTCCTCTCCCCAGGGCGGCGCTGTGAGACCTGTGATGACGGTTTCTTTGGGGACCCCCTGGGGCTCTCTGGGGCTCCGCAGCCCTGCCAGAGGTGCCAGTGCAGCGGGAACGTGGACCCCAACGCCGTGGGCAACTGTGACCCCCTCACCGGCCGCTGCCTGCGCTGCCTGCACAACACGACAGGGGATGCGTGTGAGCGCTGCCGGGAAGGCTTCTACGGGGACGCCCTGGCCCCGCAGCCCGCGGACAAGTGCACGCGTGAGTCCCGCGCCCCGCGCCTGCCAGGCCTCAGCAGGCGCCTTCTCTGTGCTTGTCCAGAGCATCAGGACTTCCTCTTCGCCGGGCCTCCTTTAGCCTGGGGCTCGTCTCTTCTGATTCTTTCTCTGCCTCGGTCGGTGATTTAGCTCTCATCCGCGCTCCGCACTTGGCGCCCCCGGCCCAGACACGGGGCCCGCCCGCCTCCCTCCTGCCCCTGGGCCTCCGGCCAGGCCGTGCCTCCCGCCAGGATGCCCCTCCAGCCCTCTGGCAGCTGGACGGACGGCACTCAGTGCCCCCTCAGAGCGCCACGTCAGGCCGCAGCCCCTGGAGGGCCCAGCAGGCGCACAGCAGGAAGCCATGTTTGCCCCCAGCTTATTTGCTCCTGGGCTCTCCCCACGCAGCACCAGTCAGCGCTCTGCGGCCGCTGGTTGTCTGGAGCCCAGAAAGCGGGGGCAGGTGACCCAAAGTGGGTGCCAGGGTCCACCTCTGACCCCCTGACGGGACCTCCACCCTCTCAGCGGCCTCCGAGGGCTCAAGCGGGCTCAGAAGCTCCACCTGCCCAGCTGTCCAGGGCTGAGATCTGAGTTGGACTCCTGAGCCTTTTCCAGAAAGAGCTCTGGGGTCCAGGCCGAACGCGAGTCCTCTCTGTGAGCCCCCCTTCGCCTCCGCCTTTCCTGGCCCCTCAGAAACTGAACACGTGACCCGTGTGGTTCCCTGGACCTCTCCTGCTCTTGCCCGCAGCCTGCAGCTGCAGCCCGGGGGGCTCGGTCCGGGAGCAGAAGCCCTGCCACCCAGGGACCGGCCAGTGCACCTGCCTGCCGCACGTGACCGGACGGGACTGTGGCCGCTGCAGCCCGGGCTTCTACGGCCTCCAGCCTGGGCGTGGCTGCCGGAGGTGGGCGCGAGGCTTATGCCTGTCCCTGGGCGTCTTGCAGGGAAGGGCGGTAGGGCGGGGCCTGGCTTGGAGAGTGTCGCCTGCCACTGCCGGGAGGCAAAGGAGAGTCTCTGGGGGCCAGACCCAGGCCCCGCCAGCCCAGGGTGCAGGCCACAAGCAGCCCCACGGGATGGCCAGGTGGCCAGCTTCGTCTCCGACTCCGTCCTCCGTGGCGCCGTCACTGGGTGACCTTTCGGCCCCAACGGCCGCGTGGCGCGTGCAGGGACGGTGGCCGAGCAGGGAAACGAACAGGCTCTGCTGCCACAACTTCAGAGCCTTTGATTTGCCGATGGGTGGCGGCTTCCCAGCAGAGGGCTACGGTCTGCAGCGCGTGCTCCCGTGGCCCTTTTGGGTGGGCACCTGGGGAGTCTGCTCCCCAGAACACAGCGGGGCCGCCGTCTGGCAAGCATGTGGTGGGGGAGAGGGGGCCGTGCCGGCAGCTGGCAGAGACAGGCCGGGCGGGCCCGCAGCTCAGGCCACGTCCCTGCCCTCGTTGCAGCTGCAAGTGCCACCCGCTGGGCTCCCAGGAGGACCAGTGCCACCCCGAGACAGGGCAGTGCCCCTGCCGGCCAGGCGTCGGGGGCCAGGCTTGTGACCGGTGCCAGCTGGGCTTCTTTGGCTTCTCCATCAAGGGCTGCCGGGGTGAGGAGACGGTCCTTCCCGAGCCGGGGCGCTGAGGTTTCTGGGCAAAGAGGGCTGAGGGAGGGAGGCCGTGGTGCGGGAGGCAGAGGTGTCTGAGAGCAGCCATGGAGAGGCGGGGTGCAGGAGGTGAGGGGGCGTGGGGGTCCAGGGCCAGGAGAAAGGCCAGGAATCCAGACTGTACTGCCTGGGCCCTCTTGGCCCCTCCCTGGGCCTCGGTTCCTTATTCGTACGGCTGGCTTGTGTTGCTGGCCCTCGGGTCTTGTAGCAGGCTCTCCGTCATCTTCTCCCACCTCCCCCATCGTAAGAGACTCGGGAGGGCCCCCGAATGTGGTCGAGGCTTCCCAGCAGGGTCTGCAGCAGCCAGGTGTGAGAATGCACTCTGGGGTGGGTGGGGTGAGGTGGGGGACCCTGGGGGCGCCCTGTGATTTGCCCTGGCCTGCAGCCTGCAGGTGCTCACCACTGGGTGCCGCCTCGGCCCAGTGCCATGAGAACAGCACATGCGTGTGCAGGCCCGGCTTCGCGGGCTACAAGTGTGACCGCTGCCGGGACAACTTCTTCCTCACGGTGGACGGCACGCGCTGCCAGGAGTGCCCGTCCTGCTACGCCCTGGTGAAGGAGGAGGTGAGCCCGCCCGCCCGGCCCGCCCGGCCTCCACCTTCTGGGGTCTTCCACGTTCCCAGTGAGCACCAGCTGTGCAGGGCTCAGAGCTGCCCGTCACCTGCAGCTCTCAAGCCTCCGGGCCCACCAGCCACCGTCTCCTTGTGCCCACCCAGCCTCCTGGCCGTGCCAACCTGACTCATTCCCCGGCTCCTGGGTGGACAGGGGAAGAGCAGCTCTCGCCACTTGTTCTTCCGGACCACCCCAGCCAGCATCTCATGTTTACTCAAGTTCAGTGGCGATGAGACCACAGATGGGGTCTCGTCTGTCGGGAGGTCAGGAGGGCGCTGTGGTGGACACGGGTGGTGCAGAGGCCGGTGGCACAAGGTCTGGGTCTTCACAGCCCCAGCTCCGTTAGCTGTCTTGAGCCTTAGTAACTTTAGCATCTCTTCCCGACTCCATAATGAAGGCTGTTCAGGCCTCTTGCCTGAAACCAGCAAGGCCACCTTTCAGGAAGACGGTAACAGAGGGGAGGTGGTTGGGCCAGTATTAGGTGCCGCCCCAGCAGTGCCTATGGCACTGCTCTGCCCTGGTGAAGGAGGAGGTGAGCCCGCCCACCCGGCCCGCCCGGCCTCCACCTTCTGGGGTCTTCCACGTTCCCAGTGAGCACCAGCTGTGTAGGGCTCAGAGCTGCCGACGGCAGACCCATTGCTGTGTCTGCAAGAAAACCAGTGAACACTCACACCCAGAAGGTGAATAAAAGCCAAGATAGCTTTGTTCAGAACAGTTTTGCTCGCAAATGAGTTCAGGGTTTTTTTTAAAACAGATTTTGCGATCAAATAAGGAACAGAAAGCTGCATGGATTATCAGAGCATTGCAAACTTTGCAATCAAGGTGGGGGCCTGTAGTGCTACCCCACAGGGTGGTTACAAGATGGACCTGAGCTGGCTGGCGCAGCCGGCACTGGGTCCTGGCCTGTGCTCTCTCCGGGCAGCCACTGTGGCTGTGCTTACAGACCAATGTTGGAGACACTGCCTGGCCCCAGCAAGCCCAGATCGGGGGCACCTGCTCGGCGCCACATCCTGGGAGGGCAGCCAGGACAGAAACCCTCTTGGGCTCCCTTCCCATACCCCCACACCCCGCCCCATGCTACACCCCACCCCTGAGTAGGACAGGGTGAGGTCGGCTGGATGCCACAGGTGTGAGCAAGGGAGGGAGCGGCTGCTTGTGGGATCACGGGGTAAGCGAGGCTCGTTCTCAGAGGTCTGGCATGTCCTGAGCTTGGAGGCCCAGGGTAGAAGTTGGAGGAGGAGACCCTTGGGCAGCCCAGACAGAAGTTGGGGGGGCGGTGTTCCAGGCTGCCAGCCTCACACACCCTCTCCCCTGCCCATCCAGACTGCCAAGCTGAAGGCCAGGCTGACCCTGATGGAGGGATGGCTGGAGGGCTCCGACTGTGGCAGGCCCTGGGGACCTCTGGAAATTCTGCAGGGAGAGGCCCCCCGGGGCGATGCCTACCAAGGCCGCCAGCTGCCGCAAGGTAGAGTGGAGAGCTGAGCGGAAAGGGGGCAGCTGGCCAGACACCGTCGTGGGCTCACGGGGTGATTCGAGGGCTCCGGGTTCGATGGCCCTCAGAGAACCACTTTCGGGGAAAGCCCGTCTGAGCCCCTGACTGGGTGGGCTCCTCCCATGGACGGGGTCCTGCCCCCGTCCCATGGACCTCTCCCTTCATGTCATTCGTCCAGTTGTCCCTGGGACCTTTATTAGTACTGCTGTCCGGCTATAGCACTGTCCCTGCGCCCAGCCCCACCCAGACTGTAAGCTCAGTTCTGCCCAAGCTTGGGGAGGACGCCTCCCGCCCCCACCACGGGTCTTAACCTGTAATTGGCGAGGTGCTGTCCCAGGTGCTGAACAGGTAAAGTCCCGGCTGGCTTGACTGTAAGCCATTTTGCTGTCTCTGCCTTATCTCTGGCATAGACAAAAAATGAGCAAATAATAATAGACCGTGACTAAAACGAGGGGGAATTTGACCCGTCATACTGGAATTTAGGCATCCCGGATGGGGATTGTTTTGTGATGGTTCACGTTTGCAAGCACCTGCATGGGTTTAGCAGCCAGATCTTCCTTTGGCAGTGAGTCAAGCACTGGTCTGCGAGACTCACCATCAAATGGGAGCTGCCCAGCGGCCCTTTGCAAAACGCCATCCCGACCATGCCGTGAGCCCCAGAGCTGACCTGCCGCGGCCTTACCACGCCCTGGGCCAGACTCTTCCAGCCCCTCATCTGTGCTGACTTCCTATGGGGGGGTCCTGGGGTCATGGTTTGCTTTCTCTTGGCCTCAGCCTCTAGCCTCTGCCTCTGTAAAATGGGGGCTCTTTCTTTGCAACCGACAGGTGGCACTCAGGGCTACGCTGAGCCAAGAAGAGTGGGGCACAGGTGGGGCCCTTGGGTGGGGCTTCCATGTGAAGTCTCCACAACTCTGATCCCCAAACTGCGGGGTTTCTGCAGGGACCCGGGAAGCCTACCTGGAGCAGATGACAAGCCTGGAAGGTGCTGTGAAGTCTGCCCAGGAGCAGCTGCGGGCGCTGCGGAGGGGTGTCCGCTGTACCCACGCTGGGACAAAGACCTGCCTCCAGCTCGCTGACCTAGAGGCGGTGCTGGCCTCCTCCGAGCAGGAGACTCTGCACGCGGCCGCTGTCCTCAAGTCTCTGGTACTCTCGGGGATGCCCTGCCCCTTCTTGAGCCTGGCTCTGTGCTCTCGGCCTGGGCATGCCTGCCTGCTTTGGGAGAGGCTCAGCTTCCTCGTCTGCAAAGATGGGAGCTGCACGGTGCTCCCTGCTGACTTGGGAGGGAGCGCGTGCACAGAGGCGGCACCTTCGGAGCAGACGCCGGCTGCCCGGCCGGGTGATGCTCATTCCAAAGGCCGGGACGCCACTGCCCAGACGCTGGCGCTGTAGCATCTCAGCACTTACAAAGCAGCTGGCACTGTCCAGTTTTACACATACTTTAGCCAGATGTGACTAGCCCTCATACTTTAGCCAGGCGCAGCCCTCAGGGATGGGTCATCAGTTTCCCCCTTTTTCCTGTAAAGGTGACTGCCCAGGAGGGGCCCGGCCAGCCCACCAACTGGAGCCATCTGGCCGCAGAGGCCCGCACCTGGGCCAGGAGGTGAGCCCCCAAGCCCCGGGCACGTGGCGAGGGCATGCCCGCACACCATGAAGGGGTCCCAGCCCTTCCCTGGGGGCTTGCAAGGTCAGGGCCAGGCCACAGGTATCCCCACTCCAGAGTACGAATCAGGTGAGCACAGAGCTGCTTGGTGGGGGTGGGGAGAAGGCCCCCTCCGTGGAAGGAGACAGCGTGGGCCTGGAGATGCAGGGCCGGGGCTTTGGGGGAGAGGGTGAATTCAAGCTTGGGTGACTACAGAGATATAAGCCATCATTGGTTTAGAAACAAAATCAGCTGTCACCCCATTCGTACATTTAAAGTGTATAATTCCATGACTTCCGGTATATCCAGAGTGAAACAAATCCTCCCACCCACTTTAGGACATTTTCATCACCCCAAAACCAGTCCATGCCTACTGCCTTCCCTCTCCGTCTCCTCGACCTCTCACCCCCGGCACCTAATCTATTTTCTGCCTTAGTCCTGCTCACGTTTCACATAAACAACCTGTGGTCTCCTACTCTGGCGCATTTCACTTGGCCTCACTTAGGGGCCCCCACGGTGTAGCGTGTCCGGAACTTCTTCCCTATTAACGGCCAGATGGTGCCTACCCTGTCACCTGCCCGCAGATGCTTGCTCTGTCTGACCAGTGCCTCTAAGAAGCAGTGTAAGGTCCCGAACACACAGGAGCAGAGGCTGTTTCCCACTTGAACTGTACTCGAGGCCATGAGACCCATTTTACAGCTGAGAAAACTGACTCGCTGCAGGACGCACAGCTGGGAAGAGATGGAGCCAGCTTTCACGCTGTGCCTGTCCTGGCCACTGTGCTCCCGTCTCTGCTAGGCTCGCCCCGCGATTACAGCTGGAGCTGAGACTTGATGTGCGCTGCACCCTGTTACTCGCTCTGCCGGGCACCTGGCACCAACTGTGCATAGCAGGAGCGGGGCTGGGGCCCCTTCTGGTCAGTCTCGTGTCAGGCAGGAAGAGAAGAGGGGCCGGCCCTCCCGGCTGTCTCGTGTTGGGACAGCAGGAGCCCACGCGGCAGGGGCTGTGGGCCTCCTGTGGGAGCCCTGCTGATGGCCGCTGGGTATTTTCATGCAGCCACAAGGACACCGCTGCCGAGATCGAGGCCACGGCTCGGAGGGCCCTGCTCGCCTCCAACACCAGCTACGTGCTTCTCTGGAATGTGCTGCAGGGCAGCGTGGCGCTGGAGGCCCAGGGGCAGCTGGAGGACAGGTGAGCCTCCCAGGGTGGGTGGAGCTTGGCTCGGCCTCCAGGGGCCTGCAGCCTGGCTGGAGAATGCTGTTCCAGAAGCAGCTTCCTCCTCTTGAGTTCTGTGGTCTTTAGGGCCAGAACAGCTGGGGTCTCGTGCCTACTCGGGGGGCAGCTACGGGAGCCACTTACGTCTGAGCGGGCAGCGCAGCCTTTCTCTCTTGCCGGCATCACCTCTCAGCCCCACCCCAGGTCCTCGGGTGCCCCTCTGGCCCCCTCTTCCTTTTTGGCCTCTGGCTCCCTGCCGAGAGTGACACCGTCTGTCCAGCTCCCTCAGAGGGTCAGCAGAGACCCGAGGCCTCACTGAGCCCCAGGCCGACTTCCTAGATGAGCCACTCGGACCGATCCGGCTTGAGCCAGTTGGCACGGCTGGGGTGCGGTCACCAGAGGCCGGGGCTGGCTCTTTGAGAAGGGATGAGGGAGGGAGGGGGCTGCACCGGAGTGTCCGCCCAAGTGGTGCCCGTGGTGGCAGGCTGTGGACAGCTGGACAGGACAGGACAGGGAGCGGCTGTGTTTGCTTGGGCGCAGCACCTGCCCACGGTCACCTCAGGGCATGACTGAGCCCAGACTGGGGCCTGGGCCGCTGTCCTTTCCCTGACGCTGGCACTTCCCGCCTCACGAGTCAGCCAGAGGAGCCAAACATTTGCAGAACATGCGACTCTCGGGTGGAGACCAAGCGCCAGCCCCTTGAGAGAAGCACGATTGAATTGAGTGGCTGGAAAGACAAGAATGTGGGCCCTTCTCTGCCTCCTCCGTTCATCTACGAGCTGCAGAGCGGCAGCCAGTTTCTGAGGCCAGCTGCTGGGCACGAGCCCTCGAGGGCGCTGACCAGAGAGCAGAGAGGCCCGCACACCATGGGGCTCAGGTGGGTGGGCAGCCCCGGGCCTGCTCCAGGCCCCACCTGGCTCTGCCTCCTCCCAGGTACCAGGAGATCCAGGAGGCCCAGAAGGCGCTGGGCATAACCGTGGCAGAGGCGCTGCCTGCAGCTGAAAGAGCACTGGCCTCCGCGCGGCGAGTGGCCACAGACGCGGCCCAGCACCTGGCCTTTCCCGCCCCACCTGCAGCACTGGTCAGCTGGGCCGGCCCATCCTCCAGCTCCGAGCGGGTGGGGTGGGGGAAGAGGGGCAGCTGGGAAGCCAGCCCAGGCCGCTGTGACTTGTTGCTCGCCTGTGGCGGTTAAACGAGACGGTCCACACCCGGGGCGTGGCAGCGCCTGCCCGGTGTGGGGTCAGGACTCGCCAGCAGAGCTTGACCACACTAACGCGGCTGCCACGGCCTCATCCCCAGCGTGGGGCCCTGGGGTCGGAGCCTGCTCTGCGGCTCCGGCTGCGACCTTGGCCGGGGACCGTCCCTCCTGCCCCTCGGCCACCCTGTGATGGAACTCACCCACGCAGTCAGTTTAGGCAGTGCAGGATGGCCTTAGAGCCGCCACCCCCAACTCACCGCCCGGGTCCATCCGCTCTGCTTCTCAGTAATCCCGAAGTCTCGAAACTCAGAAAGGAGCTTGAAAACAAAGACTACGCCGTAGAGATGCTCCGGCGCAGAAGCTGACCACATCCACTGACCCCAGTTGCCCATGGGGGCCTCGGCCTCTCCCCGTGTGTAAGGTCGTACTTGGGGCTTGACCTCGCGTGCTGCCCTGGATACAGCTGAGGGTGTTAGGGAAGGGGCAGTCCCTGCAGAATCCAGAACATTCTGCAATCGGAAGTACATCGACCTAGCCCCAAGGTTTCAGCAACGGGGTTGTAGACCCGGGGCAGGAAATTCAGGTCAGGGAGGTTAGCTGATCTGCCCAAGCCCGGGCATCTGGAAGTGGGAGGACTGGAATCTCTGCCTCAGGTGACAGGTTGACAGCCCCACCTGGCCCCTGGCTTCCTGGTCTGCTCAGCCCTGCCCCCCGCCCTGCCCCCGGGCCCCTCTCACCAGCTGGAGGGTTGCAGCTGGGCCTTCCCTGCCTGAGCCCACCTTCCTCCAGCAGCCTCAGCCGTCTGCAGCCCAGGAGCTGGGTGTGAAGGCGCGGGCCCTGGAGAAGACGGTCGCGTCGAGAGAGCGCGCCGTCACTGAGGCTGTCCAGGCCCTCCAGGCCACCGCCCAGGGCCTGCTGCACAGGACAGAGCCTCTCACGCAGGTGGGCGCTTGACCTTGGAAGTGAGCGTCTGGCGCCGGCTGGGCTGCGGAGGGTTGATCTGGTTCAGGGGTTGCAGAAGAGGGTGAAGACCAGAGTCCTCCCTCTGAGCTCCAGGGATCTGCAGAGACCCGTGCGGCCCCGCGCAGCCGGGGAATCTGGGGCCCTGAGGCGGGAGGGAAGGTGGGCGATGTGTGCAGTGGGGTTTCTGGTTCCCACCCTCTGGCTGCAGTGCAGCGGCCTCTGGAGGGACGGCCTCCTTCCCTCTGGTCCTTGTGCTCCAGTCCCCTGGGCTTCTGTGGCGTGGGCAGCTCCGGGAGAGTCTCGGGACACCGAGAGATGCCGTCTTCCTGGGGACGCGCCAGGGTCAAGGGCTCCAGCGTGTGGCTTGGTGTCCAGCTGGCTGCTTCGGGCAGCTCACCTGCAGCGACGCCTGTGTGTCTCCTTTTCTCCTCCAGCTGCACCAGCAGGCCAGCGCCGCCCTGACCCGGGCCTCCTCGTCTGTCCAGGCTGCCACGGTCACCGTCGCCGGAGCCAGCACCCTTCTGGCAGACCTGGAAGGTAGTTACTGAGCAGGGCATCCCCTGAGCTGTTCTTTCCGCCGCCTCTGCCACCCCGGAGAAGCCCTACGCACGGGTCTCGTGCATCTCCAGCCTCCGCTCACACGGCCCGTGGCCCTGGCGTGGCCAGGCACGAGGCAGTGACCACCTGGCGGGCCCTCCCGCCGTGAGTGGGGCCTTCCTGACAGTCCTGTCCCGTGCACAGGGCTGAGGCTGCGGTTTCCTCGGCCCAAGGACCAGGCTGTGCTGAGGAGGAAGGCAGGCACCGTCCAGGACCGGCTGCTGGCAGACGCGGAGAAGACGACCAAGCAGGCCGAGAGGATGCTGGAAAACGCGGCCTCTGTCTCCTCCAGTGCCGCGAGCAAGGGCGTGGCGGCCGAGCTGTTGGCCAAGACCAGTGCCAAGGTCAGCGCCAAGATAAGGTGGCAGCGGCAGCCCTGCCCTTGGGCCTGCTGTCTCAGGCTGTCGCCTGGTGGCTCCTCTGCTCCCCCACACACGGTGCCCACACCTGCAGGGCCCAGGCTCTGTGCTCCAGAGCTCCGTGTGGGCCACCTGCTGAGTTCCCAAGAAGTGGGCGCCTCTGTGTCCCGTGGGGCCGGCCAGCAGCTGAGGCCCAGGGCTTAAGTCGTGTAACTCACACCCAAGCCTGCTAGGCTTTGCCCGCTCAACCTCTAGGCCTTTCTCCTTAGTGGGGTCAAATTCGAATATCCGTGGTCGCCCCGGCTCTCATCAGCTTTGCTGCTCAGGCCCCAAGTAAGCTTCGACGAAAGAAGTAGGGGCCCCGGGTCTGATCTGCTTCTGCCCGTTGGGTTCTGGCATCTGCTCCTCTCTGCGCCTCCGCTTCCCCTCTGTGAAGTAGCTCGGCCTCTCCCTGCCCCACATACTGCCTAGGCAACGGAGAACAAACCCGGTGGAGACAGGAGTAGTATCGCGCCCCCCACGGCCGGCACCAGCCAGCGTCCATGCGTGTTCGTTGCATGAGTGAGCGCGTGACCGGACCCCGGTGCGGGAAGCGATGACCGCTGGGTGCCGTCCCCCGGTGTCCTCCACCCCCGAGAGGACGTCACGCTGCTCACTCGTCCCCTGCCGTCGCCCCACCCTGCAGCTCGCCAAGGCCCTGCTGAGGAAGGGGAAGCTGGAGCACCGCCACGCTGGCCGGCTTTCCAGGCAGACGCAGGCGACCCTCCGGCAGGTGGCCCGGCAGGCGCGGACCGTGGAAGCCCGCAGGCAGGAGCTGGCTGAGGCTGAGCAGGTACAGGCCAGGGCCCCGCCCGTGCGCTCCTGGATCCCAGAGCCAGCAGGGAGTGCTCCAGCTTCTCCTCCCCCCAGGTGGGCGCCAGGCTGAGCGAGACGGAGAGGCAGGTCCGGGAGTGCCGAGTGTCGCTGGAGAAAGATATCAAGGCCTTGTCGGAGCTGCTGGCCAGGCTGGGTAAGGGGCTGCCAGGCCGGCCCTGGTCCCCGGCCTGGGGTGCCTCGGGGGTCCTCTTATGAGGCCTAGTCCCGGGGAAGGCGCCCTCCTTGCCCTTTCTGCACAGGGCCGCCCCAGGCTGGCGGGCAATCCCAGGCATCTGCAGCTGCCCCAGGCCCATGCCAGGTGGGCTGGCATCCAGAGTTTAATCTGTGCCTCCAGACCTGCCGGTTGTGGGAGGAGGAAGACAGACCCCCTCGCCCGTCTGAGCCCAGAGGACCCCGGGTCCTCCCACATCCCTAGCCCCGGGTGGTGTCTGCCAGCACGTGTTCTCGGACACCCAGGCCGCGCGCGGGAGCCAGCAGGGGAGGGGGAGCACCAAACGCACAAGCCTTTGTCAAAGAGGAAAGGGCGCCCCCCCACCCCGGGCTCCTCTTAAACAGTGGTGACGCCACCTTCGGCAGTTGCTCAGTATCACCTGGGGGGAAGTTCCACACCTGCACGTGGCCGGCTTCCCGTGGCCGGCTGTAGGCAGCTGGGATCACGAGGCTGGAGCTGGGCGTGTCTCTGGGACGGGGCCTGCTGGCCCCCACAAACTGTCTGCACCCCTCTCCAGGGTCGCTGGACACCCACCACGCCCCCGTGCAGGCCCTGAATGAGACCCAGCAGGCACTGGAGCAGCTGCGGATGCGGCTGAGCCCCCCTGGCGCCCTGCAGGGGAAGCTGAGGCTGCTGGAACAGGAGTCGGAGCAGCAGGAGCTGCGGATCCAGGACTTCGAGAGTGACCTGGCCGAGATCCGTGCCGACAAGCAGAACTTGGAGGCCATTCTGTCCAGCCTGCCCGGGAGCTGTGCCAGCTGGCAGTGACCCCCTGGGTCCCCATGTGCCAACCCCACAAGTGCACCTGAAAGTATACCCACCCAGCCTGCTGCTGCGGCACCCCAAGAGGACAGCCCCACCGCCTTCTGCGCCCCTGCCCACAGCCCCTCCCGTTCGCCGCCGCTGCGGCCGCATGGACGTGCAGACCCAGCACCGTCGCATGCACACAAGCCCGGAGGTGGCCTCTGCTCAGGGGCCGTGTCGGCCCACACGCTCTACTCACCCCACGCCGTGCCCCCACTGCCCCCCGGAGGGCCAGCCCCACGCCCGGGCAGTAGCACTCCTGTGCTTGTTCCCAAAGCGGGGCCGGGCCAGCGGGCACCCAGGAGGCTGAGAAGGGCCGTCCATAGAAATCTGGGCGGGCCCAGCAAGAGCCCCCCCAGCTGCCTCCTGTTCCCAGGCGGCACCTCCCCACCCCCGCCACGCTGCGCCGCAGAGGAACCGGGCAGCCGAGCAAGGACCTGAGACTGGGACTCGCGGGGCCACGGCAGCTTGCTGGCCAGGGCATGTTCTGCCCGCAGGGCAGCAGCGGCTTCATGAGCTCAGCCGCCGGGATCGCCTGCCCCGGCCCGGTGCCCCTTTCGGCTGTCACTGTCCGCAGAGCCAGGCTTCGAGGACCGAGGGCCCGGGCCGGGGACTCAGGTGGCTGCTTCCACTGAGCGACCAAACCGGGCCGGCCTGGGACCCTAGGGATGTCCGGCCCGGAGGCCTGAGGCCTTTCTGGCCTGGCCTGCCAGGGAGCCCCTGTGACCTCCGCCCAGCATTCTCCAGCATTTCCTCCTGGCGCTCCTCCCCTTTCCGGGCCTCTGTCTGTGGGCAGCGGGGCCTTGGCACAGGGCACCCAGGGAGGGCGGCAGCGCCCATCCTACCATGCTCTGCCCTGGCACAGACCAGTTCTGTCTACCGTGGAAATAAAGGTCCCGTTACGAGCTGGGCGATGAGCCTCTGGGCCTCCCGTGAGGCTTGGGGTCGGGCCGCCTCGGCAGCCTGGCGTGTGGGCGCACACGGGGCGCCCGAGCCTGCCCGAGAGGAGCCTGAGCACCGGGCAGCCGGCAGGAGCGGAGCCCCCAGCCCCGCTTTGTCAGTCTCTCCTGGGGGCAGGGCTTTGCTGGGGTCCCGCAGGCACCGCCACCCCAGGGCACTTTATCAGGAAAAGTCTAGGGCCTAGAGGCCTGAGCTGATGTCAGTTGGAGACACTGAGGCGGGAAACTGAGCTCCAGATGGAGTGTCAGCAGCACAAGGCCGCAGAGGGACAGAGGCGGCTTCAGGCTGGGGAGGCGACAAAGGACCGTCCTGCAAGACGGTGGGCCATGGCGGGGCCGGGGTGGGGGGGCCTGGCCAGCACCGGGCACTGGGGGAACCCAGGTGGCTAGGGTGGGCGGCTGGGGCGGGGCTGGCTAAGCAGCAAAGGGGAGCTCCCTGGGAGGGCTGCTGGATGGGGTGGGGGTGGGGCGGCTGCCAAGCCTGGGGCTGAGCCCCAGGCCACAGGGATGGACTGTCCCCTCCCCACCCCCAGTGGCCCCTCTGCTCTGTCTGCACCTCCCGTCCTCTCCGTGAGGCATCTGCTCCTGCCCTGATGGACAAGGGCGCCCTCACCCTGTCCCCCACCCCGGAGGTCACAGATCAAGAGATCAGAGGCTTGGCCCAGACTGTAAACTCTGACCTGATTCAGTTTCCCAAAGAGACCCACCCAGCTGGGCCAGGTCCCCGCGCCCACCCTCCCGTTCAGAATAACGAGTCCCTGCGTCCGGGCCCTGCACAGGCGGCGGGCTGTGACCTTCCGTGCCCGTGGGGCAGGTCGCCCAGAGCAGAGGTCTGCCCCCCTGGAGGGCCTGAAGACCAGGACGTGGAGGACTTGGGGGGAGGACAGGGGCGGTCAGCACCGGAGGGTGGAGGCCAGGCCTCAGCTCGTCCCACAGCCCCGGACCTCAGGCCTGATGTGATGACTCAGCGGTCTGGTCGTGCCTGGGTGAGCAGAGCCTCGCTCGGTCCCAGAGGTGGGGCTGTGCCGCGTGGAATGCGGCAGCTGTTGGACATCTGGCCAGCAACGCAGCCCAGCCAGCCAGGACAGCCGGCCCCTGGAACCCTGACTGGGAAGTGCCTCCCGAGGGCCCCTGCAAGTCGGCTCCTGCCTCTGGCCCCGGGAGAGCACGTCGCACCAGCACCAGCAGTCTCAGAAACGCCTAAGCCCTTCTCCCCGAGGCCTTCACCACCAGGGTCGGACAGGCGCTCGCCCAGGGTCACAGCCTGACCAGACCCAGACTGCAGGGCACCTGGGCCAGGGCAGCGCCCAGAGGCAGCCGCTCTGTGCTGGGGAGGTGGGGTTTGCCCTCTGCCCCACCGTCCTGGAGTAGCCCACCGCCGTGGGCGGGCCCCTCCCGTCCAGTGCCTCCCTGGGGGCCACCTGGTCTTTTCCCTTCCTGGGGGTGTCCCTGTGGGTCCCAGAAATCCCAAACCTAAGGGTCGGGGAACACAAGTGCGCCCCAGACCCATGCTGAGTGGAAGCCCGGGGGCGGGTGGCGGTGCCAGTCCCCATCTGCGCCTGTGGCCCTGCGCAGTTATTAGGGGTGCCACCTTGCATCCTCAGACGCGCCCCGACTCGGACCCAAGACTTCATGGGCACAGGTCCAGGGCTCCAGCACCCCATCCTTCCGGAGCTTGAGGGTTGGCTCACGACCTGGTGGCTTTGAACTCGGGCCGTGGCTTCCTGACTGGGGCGCCAGGTCCTGGTGGAGCTGAGAATTAGACCCAGTAACAGCCGCCGCCTGTGCCGGGGCTGAGCGCCTGGCCTGGCGCCCGGGAGGCAGGTTTGCCAGCGGAGCTGCACTTGCCCTGATGACAGAGCATCGCCGGGTCCTAGTGGCGCTTTGTCACCCACCGAAACGAAACAACCAAAAGTCTACACAAGTTTTAATCTCAGGAGTGCAGTAAAGGTTGGGGGCGCCCCCTCTTTTCTGAAAACGCCTCTGCGGGGCGCCAGTCCTGCGGCCGGCTGAGCGCTCCTCCTCCCCTTCGCGCAACGTTAGATCCTGACCGCGCCCCCCACCCCCCGCCCGAGGAGGTGCTAGGACCCGCTCCTTCCACTTTTGGGGGACCCGAGCCTCGAAGGGGCTCGCCGAGGTTCCGGCAGAGGGTGGGCGCGCGGGGCTCGCGGCGGCCCCCAACGGCGCCCTTCCCGCGCCTGCAGCAGAAGGGCGCGACCCGCATAATAGCCGCTTTGATGCCCCGGCCCGCGGCGGGCGGGGAGGGGAGGCGGGCCGGGAGCGGCGGGGGGAGGCGGGAGGGGTGTGTCCCACCGCCCGCGCGTCCCGCCTCCCCTCCGTCCGGCCGCCACAGGCCGCCGCGCGCCGCCGGAGCTGGGACCAGGCGCTGTCCCTCCCGCTCGCCGCCGCCCGCGGAGCCCCGGCCCGGCGCCCAGCATGTCGGTCGCGCTCAGCAACAGGTTCCAAGGTAGGCGCAGCCCGCGCTGCCTGCGCCCAGCCCTGGCCCGCGACCCTCCCCCCCGCGGGCCCCGCGCCCCAACCGCCACCTGTGCGCCCGGGGAGGGTGGGCGACCGGCGCGCGCGGGGGGGGGGGGAGCGCGGGCCGTGGAGACCCCAGCTTCCGGGCCACCTCTTTGTCTCGCGCAGGAGGGAAGGCGTTCGGCTTGCTGAAAGCCCGGCAGGACCGCAGGCTGGCGGAGATCAACCGGGTAAGCCGCGCCTCCGGCCGCGCGTTCGCTCCGGGGCTCGCGCGTCTGCTCCCCCACTCCCGCCTTCGCCTGCTAGGCTGCGCCTGCCGCGTCCTAGCTTTCCTCCGGGCTGCCCCTAATTCCTGGCTCTTCCCTGCCCTGTGCTCCCGATGCCAGGTAGGGCCCCCTGCACCCCCTCCGCCGCCCTCAGACCCCAAGTCGGTCCTCTTAGGCGGGACCAGGCCCGCCTGGGAGCTCCGATGCGGCTGGCCCCAGCTCAGCTGCCCCAGAAGCCCGCCTGGGACCAGCCACAGGAATCTGGCCCCTGAAGGGACCCCTGACCAGCAGTCCCAGGTTTTCCCGCAGAGGGCAGCCCCAGGCCAGGTGGCTGACCAGCGCTGGCACAGCCGTCCAGCCAGACCTGTTGGAGCCCAGGGCCCAGCCCTGCACACCCGGGCTCTCCTAGCGCCACAGTGCTGACCTCAACCCCCACGCGCCCCCAGTCTATTCCCACCTCACCCTCAACTCATTTTTGCTCTAACTTTTAGGAAAGTTTCCCGTGGAGACTTGATACTTTGGTGCTGGTCCTGGCGGATTTCTATCAAGAAATCCTTCCAGCCCCTGCCAGCACCCTCTGGGCGCTCCATAAGCCTTTGCTCAATGACCCTGTCGATTCTAGAAGATAAGGGACGGTGTTGGCCGCCTGGGTTGGCCAGCGCTCACGGGCTGCACAGCCTCAGCGGGCAGGACCCGGGCTCAGATCCGGCTGCAGGTCTGGAGCGAGCAAGGGCCTCTCATCACGCCTCAAGGTCATCTGAGGCTCGGTGGGGGCTTGGCGGGTGCTGTGCCCACTGCCGGTGTCAGGGAAGACCTCAGCGGATGGTGCTAGAGTTGCCGGTGGGGAGGAGCACACGGCTCCTTCCCCGCGGCTGCAGAGGCCCGCCCGTGGACCCAAGGCCGGGCGTCCTCTCGCTGGGTACGGGCACTGGGTCATCCAGAGACCCAGCTGAGAGCGAGCCCCAGGCCGGGAGGGGCGTCTGTGGGGTCTGGCATCTGCTGTGTGGATGTGGGCCCCGGGCTGGGGCTCGGTGGGCGTGCCTTGGTTTTCTGCTAGACCCAGTCTGACTTCATTTCGCTGCGCTGAGGGATCCCGTGGAGGGCCCAGGGGTCCCTCTGAGTGTCAGCCCCTTGTCCCCCTCACCATCGTTCTCACCCTGCCTCCACTCCCTCCCTGGACGGAGCTGAGAGTCTGAGCTTTCTGCTGGGCTCTCAGGGGTCAGGCCGCGGGCCCTCCAGCTCGCTCTGCAGCCAGCCCATCCCTGGTCTTGGCTGTCCTTGCCCTCTGGCCAGGAGCCTGGGGCTCTGATCTCATCCTGCTCCCTGGCCGCTGGGCGTGCGGGTTCCAAGCTGCCTGCATCCGCCCACAGCCCGCAGGACCTCTAGCCAGAGACAGCTGGACCAGGGCAGGGGCGGCGGGGTGTGACTGCAGTTGCGCAGAGGCCCTACGAGAGCCTGGGGTTCTCCCTGCCACCCCCGCCCCCGGGGGACAGGTGGGGGAGAGAGGCTACGGGATTGTTTCGGACGCACACTGTCCTGGCTGAGAAAGAGGAGCAGCCGTGGATCAGGGGTTCGCTGGACAGTGGCAGGACTGGGGGAGGGGCGCGAGGAGAGGCCCCTGACCCCAGGACCCCAGCGCCATTAGGGCAAGCACCAGGCTGAGGCCATGCAGAGGCGGTGGCAGAGCTCCCCTGCCTGGCGCGGTTCTGAGGCCCCAGGTGGGCGCTGGCTGCTCTGGTGCCCAGGACCGCGGGAGAAGGAGGCGCCAGGATCAAACCAGAAACTGCCTGCCTCCCTCCACACCAGGTCAAGTGCAGGGTTCCGAGTCTGGCTCTGACCTCGGGGGTGTTTCAGCGACATCATCTGTGCTGCTCTCTTGATTGTTGTCGTTGGTTTGTTTGGGGCTTGAAGCGACTGGGACAAGAAGTCCATGTCGCTGCTCCCCCGGTTGGGACCCCTTGGGCTGGCGGCGCCTCAGTCTCGCCTGGGCTGGACTGGGGCAGGTCCCTGCTCTGCTTGATGCCGGTGCAAAGCCATCGGGAGAGATCGCAGACCGAAGGGAAGCTCTTTGCAGACGGGGTTCGCCCCTGAGCGTGGCCAAAGCCGGCATGGGGGAGGGGGCTGGTGCCCTGGGGCAGGTGGATTCTAGAGAGGACATGCCTGCCTTTCAGGGGTGGCTTTGGAGCAGACTTGGGAACCTGGACTGAGCAAGGGCCGAGCCGCCCTGTGCAGGCTGGAAGCCTCGGGGGACGGGTTCCCTGACTCTGTGCTGGGGTTAGCTGAGGGGGGGTAGGGGGGTGGGGGGGGTGCCTAGCCCAGCCAGCAGCTCCGAGGGTCTCTCTAAGCCCTCGGGGCCTTTCTCCTTCCGGGAGGCTCCCAGAGGGTGGCTGGGAGGCTTAGTCTTACTATCGTAAAGGATTCAGGAGGAAAAATAGAAGACTCCGACCTGGAGGTCTTGGTGGAGCTGCATAAAAATGCTCTTTGGGGCTTTCACTTTAGCTTGTTCTCTCCTTTCTGGCCACTGGCCGGGCACACTCAGGTCAGCGACTTGTCGGCTACTCGCCTGAACTCCGCGGGGGGAGGCGGGGGCATGATCTCCGTCTCACAGGAAGCGAGGCTCCGTGGAATTGAGCAGTGGCGGGGGTTTAACTGCTACCACTTGAGCTCTGCCTGTTCTCCCTCTTTTTTAAAAAAACATTTATTTATGCATATAAGAACTGGGGTACAGGCCAGAGGTGCAGGGGGCAAGAGGATTTACCAGAGACAGAGTGGGGAGCAGATCAGGCAGATCCACTGATGTCCACTGCTGAGTGGAGCAGCGGGAGACAGGAGAGGTCTGCTGCGCCCTGGGGGTCCCCTCCCGGGCCAGGGAGCGAACTCCTACTGCAGTGGCTGCAGAGGCTTCACAGTGTGGAGCTTAGCCCCTTGCGCTACCAGGGAGGCCCTTCTGCCTGTTCGCTTAATCTGTAGGCAGGCTGGGTCTCCTTGCCGGGTGCCTGCCCGTCCCTTCCATGCAGCAGCGTGTGTGTGTGTGTGTGTGTGCGTGCGCGCACCACTGGAGCAGCACGCACCTCCCACTCCCCCTACATAGCTCACATTCCCCTGATGGCATGGCTGGTGACCCCGGACCAGCCAGGTCTGGCTTTATATGGCAACAGGACAAATTTGCCAGTTTCCCACGGGGCAGAGAGAAGTTTGGCTGGTGGGTGCCCCTCAGAGGCCCCACCATGCATGGCTGAGCAGGAGGAGTCAGGAGGAGGCCCGGGGCGATCCGAGCGGCCAGATGCAGCTCTTTAACAAGGCAGCACGCGCGCCCCGCTCAGGCTCTCCTGGGCTCCTCCCAGCCGGACACTGCTGGGACGCACCGCAGGACTGAACACCCTCGGGCAGGGGTTACTTAGCCTCGCCTACTAGAGATGAGGAGCCGGAGGCTCGTCCAGGCGAGGTCACCTGCCCAGGGTCACCCTGCCGGGAAGTGGCAGAGCTGGCTTCTGGCTCCGACGCTGCCCATGGCCGGCCCCTGGCCCCCAGGTGGCCGTGGCCACGCCGTGACGCGGCTCTCTCGCTTACGTGGGTGAAGATCTCTGGCCGCGGCCCGGCGCCGGCCCCCCTGGGTCGATGAAGGGCACTGAGCGTTCTCCGTAGCGTCAAGGCACCTTCTGCACTGGGAAGAGCCGGCACGGCAGGGGGGCTTCGCTCTGCCTGGGGGGCCATATGCTCCAGCCCCCGGCAACGTGGGCCTCGGAGACCCGACCCCGGCTCTGCGCGGGCATGTCTTTTCCTGTGCCTGGCACTGTCACCCTGTCTTTGCCCCAGCGAATATGCCCAGCTGGCATCGCTGGACACCCGTCTCTCTTGCTCTTCCTTAATATATTATGAGGGCGATGGTGATAAGCGGCCACGTGAGCCTCAGAGGACTCAGTGACCCTGCCTGAGTGACCTTGGCATGGCCGTGTCACAGGAAGCCGGAGATGGAATTTCTGTGGGGCGGGCTTCGTCCGTGTCGTCTGTTTGCTCCAGCTGCCCCATCTGTGGGCGAGGGTGCGGTGTCGGGATGCAGCCCAGAGCTGCCGTGGGGAAGGTGAGCCTGCTAGCCCTGTGGCTGCAGGTTACGGCCCCTGCTGCATGCCAGGCACCGGGCTGGGCGTTGGCGGCTGGCCTGGACCTTTAAGAGCCACGGGTGGCGTCAGAGGCCTCATGGCCAGGCCCGGTGCCGCCCGGTCTGTGGGGTTTCACCCAGGGCTTCAGCCCTCAGCCCCTTAGATGGCCTCCAAGATGGTGCTCTCTGCCCACCCCCAAATTCTGCTACAGCTCACACATAAAGACGGGCCTGGGGGGAGCCAGGAGCAGCACCCAGAAGCTGGTGCTGGAGGTACTAGCCTGGGGGGGGGGCGGGCAGGTGCAGGGACCCAGGGCTGGCCACGGCTGGCCGACCTCGAGGGGCAGCAGCAGCTAGAGCAGGTGTGGCTGTGGGCGGGGCCGTCCCCGGGGCTGCCATGGTGGATGCTCCTTCACCGCCAGGTGGGCTGGAGGCCAAGGACAAAGTCGTGCCCCGGGAGGTTCCCTGGAGGAGACAGTGTGGGGCAGGCAGCTCTGAGTAGCTGAGGCTTCTCCGCACTTGGCTCATCCCCCCACCCCCGGGGGCGTTTCGGGCATTACGAGCCCATTTTACTGATGAAGAAGCGGAGCACCAGAGGGGTCCAGCCAGTTGTCCGGGGCCACAGGGTCAGAAAGGGCTGGGGCTGTCACTTGATAGCCGTTCAGCCGTCTGCCCGGCCGCTCTGGGGAGCATCTGAGCGCTGTGCACCTGGGCAGGGTCTTCCCTTCTGGAGTCTCAGAGAGGCCAAGCTGGGAACTGGAGGGGGGTCTGGCTGGGTCCTGGGACGGGTGGGTGTTCTCAGTCTTCCTGGCCCTGGCCGGGGCATGCTGGCCCGGGGTGGGGGGGGGCTCTGCTCCCGTGGCCCGCCCAGTCTCCCGCGGGCCTGCCTTTCCTGCCTCTGGGCCTGGGCCTGGGCGCGGAGGCCTCCAGCCTGCCCCTCGGGGCCCAGGGGCGCACTGCACCCCCCAGAAGCTCACTGGCAATGTCTGCAGCCACAGCACCTAGTCTCGGGTCCATGGGTTGCAGTGGGAGAGGAAGGGGAGGGTAAACTACCACCTACACAGACACCCCATCCCTTTAGGGGGGTGGAGGGGGCCCTGCCCAGGAGGCAAGGTCGCCCCTGGTGATGTAGCTTCGAGTGTGGGGTTTGGAGTGCTGGGCTCTTGGGCTCCCTCTGGGAAAGGTTTCACCGGAGCCCCCTGTTCAGCAGCACGCGCTGAGTTTCTCCACGAGGCAGAGACGTTGGTTACTTTTAAGAGCAGGTTTATTAGGGAAAGGGACAGAAGAGTAACGGACACTGGCGTGGACACCAGCGGCAGGGAGAGCTGCCCAAAGGGACGGGTTGCTGAGAGGCTGCGTGGTGCAGGCAGCGGCCTCCGCGGAGGGGTCAGTGCGGAGAAGCCCGGCAGGTGCAGGTCCCGGTGGGCAGGAGGCCGCTGCCTGCGGAGGAGCGAGCGCCTGCACAGGCACAGGTGGGCAGGGACGGCCGCCCCGGTGGGGGACAACGGTAGGTTTTATCATCTCTTGGCAGGGAGGGGCTCGTCTCTGAGGGTGGAGGTTTATTCCTTCACCTTCGTGTTTGTGCTCTTGACACGCCCTATAGCAGTCTGATCCCTTTCTGGGTGTTATATTTCTTTTTTTTCCCTAAAGATTTATTTATTATGCACACAAGAGCTGGGGTACAGGCCAGAGTCGCAGGGGTGAGAGGATTCACCAGAGACAGATTGGGGAGCAGAACAGGCAGATTGAGGGGAGCAGTGAGGAGGCAGGAGAGGTCTGCCACGCCGGGCAGGTCCCTCCCTGGCCGGGGATCGAACTTGCGCTGCTGTGTTGCGGCTGCTTCACAATGCGGGCATTCAACCCGCTGTGCCACCAGGGAGGCCCGTGTTAAATTTCTTAATCTGGGCGTTGACCCCTAAGGGTCTTGGCTAATGTTTTACGCTAATCCCTTCTCCCGCTACCTCCTTGTGTGGTACATGTTCTTGACCTTGTGGTGTCTCCTCTGTTCTTCATCCTCCATCCTCCCTAGGGCTGACTTTCTTTGCCCAGAAACCTCTGTGTCCTCACTTGGCACAGGGAGCTGGGGGGGGGGGGTGAGGGGAGGTAAACCTGGAATCGTTCAAAGTTTGTGATCTCCGGGCCTCTGTTGTCCCATCTGTCCGAGAGGACGCCGGTCCTGCCAGAAGGGGAAGTCACAGGTGGGTCCCTAACCTATTTAGCAGACAGTGCGCTCTGGGTGATGGGTGAGCTGCGGGGGTCTCAGCTGGCTGATGGGTAAAAAAGCCAGAGGCTGCCACTACGCGGCTGAGGTTCTGTAGCATTTACTAAGTGCTAGGCCGGTGTTCCCTTCACCTGCGTACCGTGCTGCCCCGACAGGCCGTGAAATGTGTTTCTCATCCTTCCTCAGGCCAGGCAGCGGAGGCACAGACAGATGAGTGTTATCACAGAGCTGCTGCGTGCGTTCAAACCCACGCGCTCCCGCTCCAGCCTGGGCCTTCTGTTTGTCCCGTCTCCACCTGCTCTGCCAGGAGACAGAGGCAGGGCTGCACCTGGGCTGAACCGGGAGTCCAAGGCTGGGAGGTGGGGGCAGCCGGCAGCCCGGCCAGAGGAGCTGCTGCCCCAGTGCCTGCCGCCTGCCTCCCGGCTCCCTGCCAAGGGCCTGGTGCACACAGCTGCCCTGAGCTGGGTCCGTGAGGCCACCGGCCCACGCGGAACTGGTCAGCTGCCTCTCCCACCCCCTGTCCCTTGAGGCTCAGCATTTGTCGCTCTTGGCTCTAAGGAGGGATGGAATTCTGACCTCCGCGTGCCCTCCGGGCTCGGTCACGCTTCGGGGCTGCCGCAAAGTGGTCTTACCATCCAGTGGTAGAGTCGAGAAGGGCACCTGGATGAAGTCCAGCTTCTCGGTCATCGGCAGTTGTTCCTCGGGCACCTCCTGTGGGCTGGGCGCTGCCGGGGACTTGGCACGTGGGGTGAGCCAGGAAACCGGTCCTCCTCGAACCAAGGCCTGCTCCTCCCGGCCCAGCGTCCTTCCAACCCCGCTCCCTCGGGTCACTTCCACTGCCCAGCTCATTTCACTCATTCGTCCTGCAAACTTGTTGAGTGCCTGCTCCATGGAGCTCACACCCTAGCAGCGGGCAGCAGCGTGGCCCACATCTGGCAGCAGTGCCACTGTGAATTGTAAATTGTGTCAGGAGGTGGTCGAAGTGCAGGGAGATAAGGCAGACTGGAAGTGGCCTGGGGGCTGTGGCGGGCAAGGCCCAGGAGGTGACAGTTGAGCAAAGGCTTGAAGGCAGCGAGGAAGACATGTGTCCCTCAGGCAGGGGGCACAGCAGGTGCAAAGGTCCCGAGGCAGGAGCAGGGGAGGAGGAGGTCAGGGTGGCTGGGGGCATGGGCGGGGACAGGGCACAGAACGGGGCAGACAGACCCAGGGCTGCTCTGCCCGTGCGGCGCCTGGCGGGTCGGGCACAAGCTCCAGAGCCCGCTGCGTCCTCCTCTCCGCTCTGGTCACTGCTGTGGGTCCGGCTCGCCCGTGTGTGGTTTGTCTCCAAGACCATGCGCTGGGCCCCACCCCTGGGCCCCGCCTGGCCGGTGCAGGATTGTGGCCAGCCCCGGCGCGGGGTGGCGAGGGGCCCCAGCTCTCCCCTTGGAGAGCTCACCTGTGCTCCTGTCTCCCCACGAGCGTTTTCCAGCTTGTGGCGATGTGGAGGGGCCGTGGAGCAGAGCAGGGTGCTGGCTGGACCCACTAAGTCGCTCTGAGTCTGTGAGCTGCCCACTTGCACTGGACGATTCTTCCGAATTCCCAGCGCTGTCAGTGGCCACTGTTCCGTCTTTGTTTGGCGAAATAAAAACTTGGCAGCCCTCTCTTCACACCCCCCATTTGTAATGTTTTTGGACCTGCTTCCGTGTTACCCCGAAGTCTGGAAGCCCCTTCTCTGCACAAAGTGAGTCTGGCCCTGGGAGGTGCCTGGCTCGCCCAGGGTCACCGGCAAGAGGCCCTTGTCCTATTTTTGCTCAGAAAGCGGGGCGGGGTGGGGCGCAGTGGGCGCCCGGGCAGTGGGGGAGGGAGGCCCCGGGCAGAGCCAGCCAGACAGAGGGCGCCTCCAGGTTGCTGAGTGGAGGCCGGGCGTGCTGGACACGTGGCATGGAGTCCCAATCAGGCTGTGGCCAGGCTGGCCGGCCCGGGGGCCCTGGGGTCGCCATCTGGCACCAGTTGCAGGACATGACCCGAGCGAAGTTTCCAGACCAACCCTGAGCTTCTGGCCTGGCAATATCCGATGCTTTATTCAGCTGTGGGGATGCCCTGGGCCGGCGCAGCGCCTGCCAAAAGGGGCAGCAGAGCCCCCCACCTGCAAGGGGAACCGACAGGTGGGTGCCTCCTCCTCGGGCACGGCCCTGAGTAACTTGCAGGAACTTGTGTCCCAGAGCGATCCTTTCCCGCCTCACAGCCAGTACCCGCCGCTGCTGTGTGGGCCGAGCCCGCCGCTTCTCCCTGCGGCCAGCCCGGCCTGCAGCGTCCAGGTGCCCGTGCACAGCTGAGCGTGCAGACCAACGTCCACTCAGCTTCCGGCCACGCTGCTCTGCTGTCTCTGAGGCTTACGGCAGACAGGAGAGGGAGCGAGCCTGTGGCAGCGGCGTGGGCATCCTGCACGGGGAGACGCGGGGACTGGGGCACAGACTGGGTGATGGGCCCCGGGAGCAGTGAGCATCTTCTGTAAAGGTGGACGACTCACCTCCTCTCACCTCTGCCTGATGCCTAAGTGGGTAGGCCGGCTGTGAGGTTCCCCAGCCCCAGCTGAGTGAGGGTGAGGGCGGGAGGGGGGGGCGAGAGAGTAAATGGGGGAGAAGAGGGGGAGAGAGAAAGTGGGTGAGAAAGGCAGTGGGAGAGCGTGAGTGAATGAAAGAGGATGAGAGGGAGGGAGTGAGGGGGAACGCGAGTGAGCTGCCACCCCTCAGCTCTGCGCTGAGGAAGCAGGGTGCAGAGGAGAGGGCATGTCTGAGGCTAGGATGGACACTCTGCTCGTCCACCTGACACGGGCCCGGCCACCTCGGGTCAGTGCAGGATAAGCGGGCACTGGCACCAGGCCCACGAGTGGTAGCTTTGGTTTTATTTTATTTTTACAAATTTTTATTTATTTATGCATCCAAGAGCTGGGGTGCAGGCCAGAGGTGCGGGGGGCTGGCGGGGAGAGCGCTCACCAAAGGAACAGGGGAGCAGAACAGGCAGATCCACTGGAGTACCTGCCGAGGGGAGCAGCGGGAGGCAGGAGAGGTCTGCTGCGCCCCACGGGTCCGCGCCCTGGGTGGGGATGGAACTCTTGCTGCAGTGGCTGCTGATAGCTTCATAGTGCTGCGCCTAACCCTTTGGGCCGCCAGGGAGGCCCCATTTTTTTATTTTATTTTTTTGAAGATTTATTTTTGCATCCAAGAGCTGGGGTACAGGCCAGAGGCAGAGGGGTGAGAGGACTCACCAGAGACAGAGTGGGGAGCAGAACAGGCAGACCGACTGAAATCCTCTGCTGAGGGGAGCAGCGGGTGAGGCAGGAGAGGTCTGCTGCACCATGTGGGTCCCCTCCCTGGCCAGGATCGTACCAGCACTGCGTTGGCTTTGGAAGCTCCACAGTGTGGCGCCCAACCCGCTGCACCACCAGGGAGGCCCACCGCCTGCCTATCTTTACAGCACCGGGGTTAAGGCAGCGGCTCTAGAGGAGCCGGTGGAAGCACTGGCGGGGCGGGGCGGGCCTCCATCTCCCTTCTGCAAGGTGGGTGACTTGAGGGTGCCTCTCTCTGGGCCCTCAGGGCCAGTGCTCAGCTGGAGGCTGCTGGTAGTGCCGCCCTCCCCCACCCTAGTCTGGTTCTGAGAGGCCTGGAACCCCTTCACGCATCGAGCGGAAGGGGGACCCTGTGTTACAGGTGAGGACGCAGGTGAGAGGGTTATGCACGACTAGTTTCTGGTGTGAGCAGAGACAGCTGCTGTTCACGAGCGCTGGCTGTGTGCCAGAAGTCAAACTCGTGCTCTTTGGAGCCTCGGACAGACAGACAGACGGACGAGGTAGTTATGATAATCACCCCCCTCGGCAGATAAAGCCACTGCGATCTGGAGAATCCAGAGAAGAGATCACTCAGGCACATGCCTGAGACGTCAGCGCGGGCTGCAGGCCTGCTTGGGGCTCATGGCTTCATGGATCCCAGAGCCGGGGTGCCCTGCAGGGAGGCCCCCTGAGTTCCTGCAGTGGAGACCCAGGGTTCACTGCAGGTGTTCAGTCTTCCGGAGCAAGCTCAGCCAGAGCTCCTCCTCCCTTCCCTGCAGGGGAGCGCAGATCTGCCCGGCCAAGCGCCCCCTGTCAGGACAAGCCTGGCCAGCCCACAGGAGGTGCCTGGCCAGCCTGCCCGCTGACCCCGGCCCTGTGCCGTCCTCTCGCCCTGTAGGAGTTCCTCTGTGACCAGAAGTACAGCGATGAAGAGAACCTGCCGGAAAAGCTTGTGGCCTTCAAAGGTAAGGCCTCCCAAGCTGGCCCCCAAGACGGGGGGTCCCCTCAACCCCCTGGCCGGCTGCGTCCCGAAGCCTCCCTCCTGTGGAACCGCTCCTGGTGGGCTGCGAGATGGGGCGCAGGCCCCTCCACCTGCCTCTGGCTGGCTCCCCACACCGGGCCTGCAGGCCCTGGCCTGCCCCCTCCCCTCCCCCTGCCAGGCCCAGGTTGGCTCCCGGCCGCCTGGCCCAGGCCCTCGCTCCGTGGCCCAGCTCACAATCAGCCCTTTGTGGGGCCAGGCCTCGCCCGCTCCGCGCTGCGCGTCTCAGGAGCCCCTGCGGAGAATGGACGTTTGTGTCCCACAGCAGGGCAGGGGCAGAGTTTCTGCCCATTGAGTCCTGCTGCACGGGATGAAAAGGAAACGGCGGCCCCGGGCTGAGGGGGCACATAAAGCTCCCTCTGTTCGGGCCTGGCGCTTGGTTCCCAGCCAGCGGCTGCGGGAGGGGAGCTGGGCGCCCCGGCGGCAGGCACCCCACCTTTCCTGCCAGGAGACCACGCAGGGCGCAGCCTGGCATGCGGGGCCCCGGAGGCCCGGAGCCACGTCCCCCTCCTGGGCCTTGACGAGGTGGGCACCCTTGGGGCTCCGACACGGAGAACCTGCACGTGCCCCCACCGCCTCCCCTAAGCTGTCCTTGCGCAGGAGTGCGGCTAGGCCTCTGTGGAGTGTGGCCTTGAGGGGAGCGCGTGGAGCTGGGTGGGACCCCCCAACCACCAGATGCAGTCGGAGGGAGAGCTTTCCTCGTCGTCGAAGAAGCTCAGGCCAGAGGGGCGCCGCCTGGGGCTGACCTGGGGCTGGACCGCGCGGGCCCCTGTAGAGCCGCTGCTCTCAGCCACTGCACAGCGGCCTCGGGCGTTGGACTCCAATAGGAAGACGAGGACTGGACCGACGATGCCGCCGCCCGGCCCATCGCCCCACCGAGGCCCAGCAGCCAGAGGGGGCAAAGCCAGGCGGGACCTCGCCCTCCTGGGCGCTGGTACCCGGTGGCTGCAGTGCACAGAACAGACCCTGGGGCCTGCGCCTTTGCCCAGATGCCCAGCTCACCCCCGTGTTGCCCCACTCCCCGCTGGAGGGTCTCGGGACACCTTGACGAGGAGCTTCAACTCAAAGTCCACAGTTGGGGTTTGGGGAGGGCCCGTGATCAGTGCAAGCCCACAGGCCTCTCTCTGGGAGAATAGCCCCCCAAAGTTTCAGAACCACTGGGGCTCCTTAAACCTGCACTCCCCACATCTGGCTGCCTGTCCAAGCACCCGGGACGCTCCTGCCCAGCCGCAGACCCCAGCTCCAGGGCGGGGCGCGGCTCACCTGCCACTTCAGCCCGCTGCACCATGCAGCCGACCCGAGAAGGCAGCTGCCCTCCTGGGCAGAGGTCAGCCCAGCCGCCGAGCTCTCTGCCCGCATCTGTGGGTCAGGGCACAAACGGCCGATAGGACTTGTGGGGTGAGGGCGGTGGGGGCTCCCGAGGACCTACCTAGCTGGTTGGGGCTCCCGAGGACCTACCTAGCTGTCCTCACGGGGCTACCCTGCTTCCAAGCTAATGCCGGCTTCTGCTTGGGTTCCAGAGAAGTACATGGAGTTTGACCTGAACAACGAAGGTGAAATTGGTGAGTGGGTCCGTGGATGCGCTGGGCGGGGGCTACGTCGAGGGAGAGGGGCACGGCGCGACAGCTTCCCCAGCACACTGGCCGGCTAGCTGCCCAGGCTCTTCTGCCACTGCCCTGGGCCCACTGCCCCCAAACTCTCCCACTTCTTCCTGCTTCGCCACCTCCCGCCGCCCCAGGGACTTGAATTGGGGCTGCTGAAATGCTCCGGCTGTCCAACAGCCGGGGCCATGGCCCGGGGGCAGGTGTCGCCTCTGTCCCCAGCCCGTGGCCCTGCGCGTCCTGCAGCGTCAGGAGCCTCTGTGCGCAGAGGGGCCCCTTCCTCAGTCCCTCGCCACCCTGCTGCCGGGGCCTGGATGTCCTTCTCCAGGAGCCCCAGGGTGCGGTCAAGGCCACGGCTATTGTGTCCATTTTACAAACGAGGAAACTGAGGCCCGGAAAGGCTAACGGGGCACTTCTCCCTCCCCTGCTCACCCTGAGCTCCTGGGGTCGCCCCGGCTTTTCTGCTCCTCCTCCACACCCCCGTCCTTCTCCCTTTTGAACATTTTGATCCTTGTTTTCCTCTTTTGAAATTTTGTTTGCATTATCAGATGAACGTGTTTTATCATAAAACACCTAGCAAAGCACACAGACAGAAGTCCTGCAGCCCCACCTTCTGGAAGTAACTGTTCAAACTCGGTATATAGTTGGCAGCCTCCTCTCCGTTCGAACCACACACGTGGTTTGATAGCATCTTAGAACCCGCTTTTGTGAATATGCAACACTGGGTGGATCTTGGGGTGGTTGACTTCTCTTCTGAGTGTAACTGGGGCGCGCCGGGCCCACTTTGGAGAGGGACTGTGACGTCCGCCCCAGCCCCTCCGCGCCGTCCCCCTAGACCGCTTCCAGGTGCGACATCATCGCTGACCCAGAGAAGAAGGCCTTTGTCCACGTCGCTGCTTCTTTAGAGTAAATCTCGGGAATCAGACCGTCTGGGTCAAAGGCTTTTGAGGCGACTTGCCAAATTGCCTTCCAGAAAGGTCTTGCCAGTTTCGCCTGGCTGGCCGTGAGGGAAAGACTTTAACTTCTTCCTGCAGAGCGCTGTCCTGCTTTCTTTGAAATGCCCTGGACTTCCTGGCACCGAGGGGCCTGGCACCGGCCCTGCCTCTCGGGTGAGCGGGTGCAGTGCTCCTGGCCACCCCTCTCGCCACCCCTGTGACCCATTGTTCTCTGAACAATCGGAAGGAAACGCCTTGGTCTCTGGAGCCCCAGCTCAGAGGCAGCACCTCAGCACCTCATGGGGTTGAAGTGATTTTTTGGGTGCCTCCCTTGTTTTTCTTGACCTTCGTTCTTTTGTTGGCGGTTCTGCTGCCCAGGCTATTTTTGGCACCCTCCCCCTTCTGGTGAGGTGGAGCCCTGGGGTGGCAGGGAGGGAGCGGTAGGTGGGGAGAAGCCACAGCATGCCCCAGAGGGCCTCCTTGCCTGTCTCAGGCTGACTCCCTGCCCCTGCCATGGTGGCAGTGACTTCTGGGGAGCAGGAGCAGCCGGGGAGCAGCGCCCAGGCCTCGGGGGGCAGCAGAGATCATAACGAGAGTCCAGAGCAGCGGCTGTTACTGAGGCCCGCTTTGGCATCGGCCTCTGGAGGACCCACCAGCCTTGGTTATCACCAGGCTCGGAGCAGGGCTGAGAGACTGAGTAGCTCACCCAGGCCCCACAGCCAGGAGTCGCGGAGCTGGATTCCACCCACATCTGTCCCATCGCTAGAAGCCCACGTCCCCAGCCACGGGTCTGTGCGGCCTCTAGAGAGAGCGGGGGGGAGACGACGGGCCCATCGGCCCCTGGCAGGAGAAAGCCCGAGAGCTGCGCCCCCAGGGAGGGGCTGTCCTGCCGGGTTCTTCCGGGCTGGGCTGAGAGGGAGCCTGGTGGGCGTCCCGCTCACCCAGCGCCCAGCGGGCTTGCTTGCTTCCGGCAGACCTGATGTCTCTAAAGAGGATGATGGAGAAGCTCGGGGTCCCCAAGACCCACCTGGAGATGAAGAAGATGATCTCCGAGGTGACGGGTGGCGTTAGCGACACCATCTCCTACCGGGACTTCGTGAACGTGATGCTGGGGAAACGCTCGGCCGTGCTCAAGCTGTGAGTAGCTCCCGCCCCGGGCCGCCTGGGGAGACCTGCCTGGGCGCCTCCTCCGCTCCAGCCAGTGAGACCTGGGACCTGCTGGGCCGGGTGCTTCACCTGGCCGAAGCTGCCTCCCTCCCCGGCTCCCCCACTCCCGAGCGTGACCAGCGTGGAGACGCGAGCCGGCAGGACTGGCGCTCGGCCCCGGGCGGGTGCAGGCTCCCGGTGCCGGGTGGCTGGCTTCGCGCCTTAGGTTTGCCCAGGCAAAGAGCTGTGAAGGGCACCGCGTATGTTTCTGAGCTGAAAAGGCCAGAGCGGCCCGTGGTGGCGGTGCTCCTAAAAGCCACCTCACAGTACGTGTCAGGCGGTGGTCTGCGTGGGCTCCGTAGCGTCTCTTTCTTCAATCCACAAATGTTTACTGAGCACCAGCTCTGGGCCAGGAGTTGCTCTCGGCGCTAGGGGCCCGAGAAGCCCTGTGCAGCCCACGTCCTGGTGGCAGGAGCCAGGCCGAGCCAGGCCGAGCCAGATGGTGACGTCTGGTATAAAAAAACTAAGAAAGTGGGTAAGAGGGACAGAAAAGGATGGAAGGGTGGCAGGAGGGGTCTCGCTGAGAAGGTGGTGTTTGGCCCGGGGCCTCGACGAGGGAGTTATGAAGAGGTGAGCCCCGTGAGACCGTGAGGGAAGGCATCCCAGGCAGCGCAGGCGGCACGTGCCAAGGTCCTGAGGCGCATGTGTGAGGACCAGCACAGAGGCCAGTTTGTCTGGGTGCAGAGTGGGGCAGGGTCAGGCACACAGAGCCTGATGGACGTGGCCAGACTCAGCACTCACACTGATGTGCAGGGGCAGCTCTGGGGTGCCCTGGGCTGTCCTGGGTTCCTAAAGGCTCGCCCCAGTTGCGGCGAGAGTGCTGTGGGATGCCCATGCCCTGTGCGGGCAAGACCTGAGGCCGCTTAGCCTGCGGAGGCTGCTATGGCGGTGGGCAGGAGCCGCGGGCTTGGGCGTGACTTTGGAGGTAGAGCCGGCAGCACTGTTTATTTATTATTTAAGATTTTATTTATTTATGCGTACATGAGTTGGGGTACAGGCCAGAGGCGTGGGGGGCGAGAGGAGTCACCAGAGACAGAGTGGGGAGCAGAAGAGGCAGGTCCACTAACTTAGACTAGCAGTCTAAGGGGAGCCGCGGGCGAGGCAGGAGAGGTCTGCTGCGCCGTGTGGGTCCCTCCCTGGCCGGGGATCGAACTTGCGCTGCTGTGGCTGCGGGCGCCCCACAGCGTGGCGCTCAACCCCTTGCACCACCAGGGAGGCCCTGGCAGGACTGTTTGAACACCCAGCTGTGGGAGATAAACGAAAACGAGTGAGAGTCAGATGATTCTACCCTGCGGGGTCTGAGAGTCTATTTGCTTTGAGGGAAGAGCAGGTGGGGAAGGTGGTGACTTAGTTAGGGGTGTTCAGCTGGGGGGGCCCTGGAGACAGCCCAGGAGGCGGTTGAGGGGGCTGGGATTTAGAGATCAGGTTCAGCGACTAGATTGTCCCTCTGGCTGGGTCTAAAGCCGGGGAGCGGGCAGAGCCCGGGGCTGTGAGCGCCTGGGCGCTCTGCCGCAGAGGGACGGGGCGGTGAGCCTCGGGGGCTAGAGGTCTTGCTGGAATCCTCCAGCTGGGAAGTAGCAGTCGCAATCCAGGCTGGTCCCCTCTGGAGCTACACGCTGACCCCTCAGCCTCGACAGCAGTGGGAGGCTTCGAAGACGAGAAGGGATTTCCAGCAGCGCGTGGCCTGGGCTCTTGGTTTGGGCAGGTGCGTGGCCTGGGGTCACGTCGGAGTCTCGCCTTGCTGGGGCCCGTGGGCTCTGAGGGGTCCCGCGTGCCTCGGCTCTCTTGTCTGTAAAGTGGGCCGAGGCCCCCGACCCAGCTGCTGTCACGGGTTTCCCAGAAGGCCCTCTGGAGGACAGCCGTGGGCACGTGCAGGCGTGCGGGCTGGGGTAGGGTTCCCTGCTTGGCAGGTGGGGTCCTAACTCTGTTACTTTTTTCCCTCCAAACCAGAGTCATGATGTTTGAAGGAAAAGCCAACGAGAGCAGCCCCAAGCCGGCTGGGCCCCCTCCCGAGAGAGACCTTGCCAGCCTGCCCTGAGCAGACCTGCCCGGCCCCGCCCTGCCCTACCTGCCCGCCCCGCCCCGCCCCTGCCACCGCACTGTGGTCTGTCTTGTCGCGGTTGTGTTTTCACTGGGCAGAGTTAATGATCTCTTTGTAAAGCACAAATTATCTGCCTTAAAGGGTCCCTGGGTCCCCTTCCTTTCTTCTCCCCTTTTCTCCCCTCTCCGCACAGAAGGGCTGACACCAAAGCAAAAGGCTGGAGGGTGCAGGGCCCGGGCAGAAAGACTGGAAGTTGTGTTTCCAGCTTGGAGCTCACACCATCCTTTTCCCAGGAGGCCTCTGGGTTAAGTCCAGGCTCAGCAGCCCGGCTCTGGTGGAGACCTCGGGCCACTTTCCTTAGACCAAGGAGCAGGGGCCTGCAGCCCTGTCCTTGGGCACTTCTGTAATCCCAGTGTTCTGGGGTGGTACAGGGTGTGACTACAGGATGCCACACTGCCCCAGCTGATCCCCTGAGGCCGTGCTCCTCATCCCGGTGAGCTATTAGGAGGGAAGGATGGGCCATTTCAGCCCTTTAAGGATCCAGAAGGAATCTTCTAGCCTTCTCCCATCCATACCTTTCAAAGCAGCTCAGATCGAGGGTGCAGATGGAGGGTGTAGCCCCCGTTCCTTGCTGGGGCAACAAACGGCTACAGAACTAGAGGGGAGGTCAGGGACCTTGAGGTTGGGGTCAGCGCAGCCGGGTTCCAACTTGGAGGGAGGAAGCGGAGGTAACAGGACAGGAGCAAGAGGAAAGATGCACATTTGCTCCCCACCTTACACCATTCATTCGTCTGTTCAGTCCCCCTGCAGGTATTTATTGAGCACCTATTACAAGCTTTAAGTCTTTCCTCACCCCACTTCGTCCTGGTCATGTTGTATCTCTCTTCCTAACTCATCTTCTGCATTTCCAAACCACCCAGAACCTTGAGCTTGGGGATTTGATTGGGTCATCTTGGTCCTTCTATGGACTCAACGGGCTTTTAGAGCCCTGACCCTCCTGGAGGCCAGCTGGACCTCTCACTGCACAGATGAGAAGCTGGTGGTCCCCTGGGATTGAGTGTCTTGCCCAAGGTCAGGGTTAATCTGCAGATGGGAGAGTCTGGACCGGAGCCTACGAGCACTTAAGCCCTGCCTTCTCCTGTCTGCTCTGGGCTGCCTCCTTCAACAGCAAAGGATGTGGCGGGAAGGGTCCTCTCCCAGGTCAGCACCACGGGGCAGCCAGGGCCAAGACTCGCCCTGCAAGTCTGCCGGAACCAGGCCTCCCTCCGCAGTTCTGCCTCCCCCATGTCTTCTTGACGAAGCCAGTTCTCAGAGCTCACACAGGAGGACGACCCACTTGACCCTGTCGAGGCTGAGCATGGAGCCAGCCTTGGACCCCCATGTGCTGGAGCCCTCCCCTGCCAGCTCAGATGCACCCATGCATGTAACAACGTGCCTGCTGTTAGCCAGGAGCCAAGAACGCGGTGGTGAAATGGGCAGTGTTAGGCATTCAGCGTCTAGGGTGGGGTCAGAGTCAGACAAGTGAGATGACCGTAAGGAAGGGGGACATGCAGTGATGACACTGTCCCCCTGGGGGGCTTAGCTGAGCCCAGGGTCGAGGAAGCCACAAACCTTAAGTGACAGGTTTCGGAGCTGTTGGAGACTAGAGCCAGCAGGGACTCCCTAAGGCTCCTCCACGAATCATAGGTGCCCAATAACACTTGAGGGGGTGAAGCAGGTAGGGGCTGGGGAAACGGCCAGGCTGGATTTATCTGCTCGCCTCCAGTTCAGGAGCAAGTTAATTTGGCTATGACTGGCTGATTTTCAGCCTAAGGAACTACTTCAAATGCACAGGCCTAGTTGAAGTTTAAACTCCAGCAAAACATTCCTTCCTGTAAATGTCAAATCTCACCACCATCCCTGCCTTTTGTCTCCCCGAGACCTTTAGATGAGCTACTGCCTGTCCCCACCCTTCCCACTGCATCTCCTCTGGGACAGAGGCCTCTGAGCAAGGCCAGCTTTCCTCAATGCCCACCACAGCTGCAGTGCCTGTGCCTCACTCAGCGAGGTCAGCATCGACGCGATTTCAGTGGGTTTTTTATAGATGGCAGCAAGCAAGCAGCCTCGAGGGAGAGCAGGTGGGGTGTCCTCAGCTTCTGGAAAGGGCGGGGAAGAGCTCTCTCATTGGATGGGGGTGTCCTGGGAAGCCCCACCAGTTCTTTACCATTTATTGGAACTCAACCCCTGGAGGAAGGGGGGGGGTCTTCAGAGTGGTCTTTGGTCAGGGGTGGGGCTCTGTATTTCAGGTTATGGCTATTGGCTGGAGCGTTCTCTCAGCTAAGGGCTCATCTTAGAACTTCAGCTGTCTTTTTTCTAAAAGACCAAATCTAACTAATGTTATGAGTAACTTGGGAACTGCCAACTATGGCTCTCTCCCTGTGACTTAAGAGGAAGGAGTCTGTCCAGCAGATTCAGCTGGAAGAAGTGTGTACGTGTGCATGTGAGTGTGTGTGTGATGCAGGACATCATCTGTATGGATAAAATAAAACAGACAAACTAACACTGTCTTGGCTGGTGTATTTTGGGAACAGTTCCCAGATGGGCAAATTCAGAAGAACAAGCAGATGGAGCAGCAGTCTGGATATGTGTGCCAGACTGCTGAACACTGAATTCGGTGGACTCTTTACAACTCCATGAGACAGGGTCGGTGATGTCATGCTTGTTTTTTAAATGAGAAGCAAGCTTGCAGCAGATAAGCAATTTGCTGAAAACCATTTAGCGCAGAATATGCAACCCTGCCCCCTCGCCCCCACTCATGCCCACGAATCAAGAATTGCTCTTAGAGCATCTGTCACATACATCCACTAGAAAAACTTCTAGCTGGGAGTGTCATCGCTGTCCATCAGGAAAGCCAGACGAGAAACTCTAAACTGGACTCCACATTTTGGCCAAGGGCACAGGGCATTTTCTTAACATCTCAGAGCTTCGGACACCTCAATTAAATGGCAATAATCGTCCCTAGGCGAGTAGGATGTCAAGAAGAGTAAGTAACATTCGAAGTGTTTTTGCAGGGTCTCCCTGGTGGCACAAGGGGTTAAGGCTCAGCACTGTGACATCCACATGCTGCTGCAGCACAAGTTCTTCGGGGAGGGAACCCACATGGCGCAGCAGACCTCTCCTACCTCGCCTGCTGCTCCCCTCAGCAGTGTATTTCAGTGGATCTGCCTGTTCTAGTCCCCACTGTCTCTAGTGACGCCTCTCACCCCGCACCTCCTGCACCCCAGTTCTTATATGCATCAATAAATCTTTAAAAATTGTAAAAAAAAAAAAAAAAGTTTTTGCGCAGTTTCCAGGCCACGTTCGGGAAACGATTATCTTGAACGCCGCCGTTAACAGAGGTGACCTCTGGTGCTGCAGACTCCCTTTCAGTCCCGGGGCTTAGGCGGAAGTCGGTCTCCCGAGGCGAGGGCGCCCCCCACTCACTTTCTAAGCCGCTTTCCCGCCACACGCTCCCTCCAAAAACTTTCCAGGGCTGCCCCGTGGACTATACGTTAAGTTCCTAACTTCTCTCAGTAGGGAGCTATTAATAACCACCCACTGTCTAGGCGTCCTTTGAAGTCCGTAGAGAACAAAGAGCGTGAGACGCGAGCGCCCCTCTCTACCTGCGGGCGTGGGCGTGGCGGGGATGCGCCAGGGCGCAGGCGCAGGCCTCGGGCCCACGCTCCCGGTAGAGCCCGAACGGACCAATGAGAAGCGGCGGCCAGGACAGCGCGCTACCACCGCGGTCCCTCAGCCTCCCCCGAACGCGGCCAGGAAGGAGACATGTGGCGTCACAAGGCGCGCCGGAAATGCGGGGTTCGCGGCGCGCCGCTTGTGCGGAGGGAAGGAAATTGGCCGTACAGCGGCCTGGGCTGTGTGAGCAAAGCCACTGGCGGCGGCGGCGGCGGTGGCGGCGCCCGCTTGGACCAACTGAGGGCGGCGCGATGGGAGACGAGATGGATGCCATGATCCCTGAGCGGGAGATGAAGGTCAGAGACTGGCCGGGGCCTCCTCCCTTCCTTAGTCCCGGCGTTGCCTTGGAACCCGCTGGATGGCGCGGCGCGGGTGCCGGTCGCCCTGCCTCCCCTCCAGCTTCAACAGTTTGCCGCGTTCAGGGTTCTCACCTGCGCGTCCCGGGCTCTCCGCCGGGCACCGGCGTGCCCGCCCCACCGAAAGGTCTTTCCCCGATTCTCTTGGCCTGTGCGCGCCACCCGGGTTACCCTAACTACTCCATGTGGTGGTCGGGGAAGTGGTAATAGCTGTCAGTAGTAGGTAATGAGCGTTTAATCTGTGGTCATCATCACAGCAACCTTATGAAATAGTTGTTCGCATGGAGGTGCAAACGGAGGCGCGGAAAGTAACTTCCCAAAGTTGCATCTAACCAGGGGTTTTGAAATTTTTTCCCCTTAAGGCCCTGTCCTTCATTTTCTCAAAGATTTATTTACTTATGCACACAAGAACTGGGGTACAGGCCAGAGGTTTGAGGGGTTAGAGGATTCACCATAGACAGAACAGAACAGGCGGATCTACTGAAATACACTACTGAGGGGAGCAGCGGGGAGGCAGGAGAGGTCTGCCTCTCTGGCCGGGGATTGAACTTGTGCTGCAGTGGCTGCAGATGCTTCATAGTGCTGACACTTAACCCCTTGCACCACAGGGAGACCCGTATCCTTCATTTTCATGTTACTACTTTTAAGGCTTCCCAAATGAGCCAGGGTTCGCCTGTCCTTCAGTGAACTGGAATAGGACACAGAAAATCATCCTAGAGGAGGAAATTAAAGAGGGCAGGTGGTCCAAATGATGATTGTTCTCACAGGTTGGAGGTACAAAGAACAAGCCAATTTTAAACCAACACCTGAAATGGAGGAAGTTGCAGGAAGATTGTGGGCATTTGAATGGTAGATCACTGAATGCATTTAGGGAGAAGTAATCTATACCATATTAGACTGGTGATTCTTTGTTTCTTCTTGGAAATGATTGCTGGGTTTAGCCACCCACGTGTAATATTCCTTAAATATGATTGGCATGTCAAAAAAAGATTTTGGAATCACAGGGTCAGAAGAGGATAGTCTTCCTCGGAATTACTGGTTGCGATGGAAAAGCAGCTCTCCTATGCCTCTTTCATTCCCTGTGACCAAGACTTAAATAGAATGTCTGGGATTACCTAGAGGAGAATTACAGAAAAACAATGGAAATGTGTTTCTGTTTTTGTATGGAAACATAGTAAATGCTTACCTAGAAAGCTGTGAATTTCTTGTGGAGTTCACATACTCAGTTGGAACTAAGAGGAGTATTTGTTACTCTTTTAGACAATATGTTGTAAACATCGACTCCAAGGATATGAGTTTGTGGGCTGTGTTAGGGATCCTGTATGAGACACTTCTAGAATCTAGTATACAAAACAAAGACTGAGAAAGACTGTCTTTGATTTTTGTACTTTTGGAACTTAAGCAAAAGTGGATCCACACTCCTTTCACCAAGTCCTTGACTTTAAAGATTTGTTTGGAATTGAAGAAAAAAAGTAAGTTCTCTATAGTACAATGTAACACTGTGATTGGGAAACTTGCGGAAGTCTTCACCAAGAGGCGGTACACAAGGAAAATGGTCTTCGAAAGCCTATAGATAAACTGTTTTAAGACTGAGTCACATTCATATGAGTCAGGGAAGCTCCCAAGCCAAAGAGGTTTTAAAGACCTTGAGGTGTTCAACCTAGAAATGGAAAGTGAAGTCTGGACTTCGGTGGGGGCGGCATACTTGTCAGTGAGATGCCCAGTGTTCCGGAGGGAGGTTGCAGAGGTGGACAGATTAAGGCCTACTTGGCCTCGTTGCCTGTCAGGGTTTTGGATTTGTGGTTTTTGATGTCTTCATAACAGAAATCCAGTTCTGCTGAAAGATTTGAGCACCAGGAGACTGACAAGTTCCTGCCCTTTTCTGTGATGGAATCTTATTCGGCATTTATTGCAAGTCAGTCAGTTTCAGTATTTATTTGTCAAGTGCTGTGCTGGAAGTCTGAGCTTACAGTGTAGTTGACATTGAACAATACTGAACACAACAGTTCATTAAGCTGTTCTCTAGGTCATGAGATAGTTAAAAATAGGACAATATTGTGAGAAATAAAATTTGTTAATAATAAACTAGGAATTCAGAAACAGAAAAGATCATTGTGAGCTTGATTAGTCAAGGAAAATTTTGTGAAGAATTATTTTTCGTTTATTCAGAAGTATTAAGTGCTGTGCCAGGCACCACAGAACACACAGGAAACTAAAAGACAACTTAGCCTCTGTGTCCTTGGCTGTGGGTAGCATATATATTTATTGTACTGTGATTCCGTTGGAATGTGGCAGGCATCATATAATTTACCTTGAATTCACCCTGTTTTGCTCCCTTATAACAGGATTTTCAATTTAGAGCACTGAAGAAGGTTAGAATCTTCGACTCTCCTGAAGAATTGCCCAAGGAACGTGCCAGTCTGCTTGCCGTGTCTAACAAGTATGGGCTGGTCTTTGCTGGTGGAGCCAGTGGGTTGCAAGTTTTTCCTACGAAAAATCTCCTTATTCAGAATAAACCCGGAGACGATCCCAATAAGATAGGTAAGGTGCCTGTCCTTTTTTTTGTTTCCTTCTTCTTCTTCTTTTTTTAATGTTTTCATAGTTAATAGAGTTCAAAGATTTTTGCTGTATAGTAGGGAGAGGGCTGTAGCGGAATGCTAATGTACTGTTTTTTCCTGCGAAATCGTTTTAATATTAAAATCAAAACTGTTAGTCCTAAGGGTGACCCCTATAGGGACTGCCAGGAAGAACTCGGGAAGCCTTTCTAGGTAATTCTTTGGTCCTTTGTGTTTCTCTTTGTAATGAGCTGTTCCTCTGAGCTCAGAGGGAAGCAGAATTTACCGCTGTGCCACACTTTTATTTTGCCCAGTTGGACTTGGGTTCTGGCTCTGTAGAAGGGTTTTGTTGCAAATTTTTTAGTTGGTGCAACAGTATCATCCAAGTAAGTGGGAACGTGTATTCTTTGGAGAAATCTTGCAAAAATATGGTTACAGGCCACTGATTTCACCTAGGGCAATAGTCATGTAACCAGTTTCCCTAGGTTATACGAGGTGGAGTCCCTGGGTTACTTAGTGCATCATTATAGACTAGATGCTTGGTTAGTTACCAAGGTGTGTATATCTTTATTTTTTAAAGATTTATTTATTTTATGCATACCAGAACTGGGGTGTCAGCTAGAGGTGCAGCCGGGGGCAGTGGTGAGAGGATTCACCAGAGACAGAGTGGGGAACAGAACAGGCGGATCCACTGAAACACACTGCTGAGGGGAGCAGTGAGACAGGAGAGGTCTGCTGCGCCCTGTGGGTCAGTTCCCTGACCTGGAATCAAACTTGCTTCGACTGTGATAGCGCCGAGATTTGACCCCTAGGCCACCAGAGGGCAGCCCGGATGTTCAGCTGTTTTATTTAGATGCAGAATGGTTTTATGTTCTGGATAAAGGGGTCGTGGCTCCTACTCAGAAGTCTGTCTTCTGCTTTATCTTTTTTAACTTTCTGTAGTTGATAAAGTGCAAGGCTTGTTAGTTCCTATGAAATTCCCCATACATCACCTGGCCCTGAGCTGCGATAACCTGACCCTCTCTGCGTGCATGATGTCCAGCGAACATGGTTCCATTATTGCTTTCTTTGATGTCCGCACATTTTCGAATGAGGTGAGCTATTGGCCATGTCAATGTGGGAACTGCAGGAGAGTGCCCTTCCTGATTTTGAATCATAACCTCGAAGTTCTTGAACTTAGACCTTTGAGATAGAAGGTACTTGAAGAAATCATTTCACAGTGCCACCTAAGGTGATACCCCTCATTTACATATGAGGCAGGGTTGAGAGCTGTGGGTGAGGCACCCAAGGCCACGGAGGTAGTAGCAGCAGAATCCCTCCATCCTGGGTTCTGACCTCCCAGTCCTGGGTCATCCATGCCAAGGGTTTTAGTGACCATGTAGCTGGCCGTGCTGTGTGTCGGTACTGGCCGGGCGCCAGCCCTGTGCTGTGCTTCACCCACTTGTCCCTGCTTAGGCCAGCTGGAGCCTCCCAGTAGCTTTTACTGGCCTCCCCTTGGAGCTGGAGAAACGGGCCCAGAGGGTGAGTTACTGCCTGGGCGCCCAGCACTGTTAGGCAGAGCCAGGGTTTCGGTTTAAGGCTCCTACTCGGTGGCTGCCTGCCTCTGCGGTGCTCTGCTGGAGCCCCTGCGTGTGCTGGGCTAACTGATCGCCCCTTCACGGTTGTGCTGAATTATCTCTGAAGTAGCTTGCTGGGTAGAACGAAGTCTTTTTTCATGGTTATGGAGAAAAGAGAAGTGTGACTTGAGAAAAACTTGCACGTTCAATCATTTTCTTAGACTGTTAAATGTCTCCCTGTGTTTATTAATTTATTAATTAGATTTTTGCTTCTGGGCATTTGTTTTAAAAGGCTAAACAGCAGAAACGCCCATTTGCCTATCATAAGCTTTTGAAAGACGCCGGAGGCATGGTGATTGACGTGAAGTGGAACCCCACTGTCCCCTCCATGGTGGCAGTCTGTCTGGCCGATGGCAGCATCGCTGTCCTGCAAGTCACAGAGACGGTGAAAGTGTGCGCCGCTCTTCCCGCCACAGTCGCAGTCACTTCCGGTGGGTGACAAAGGCCTTCACTCTGATGTACAGTGATGGGGGTCTAGTTAAAATTAACTTTTGGAAATAAAAGTGACTCTTTTGTGTTGTTCGGTAGAAGCGGATAAAGTATTCTTTATTTCCAGTTAGTGTCCTTGACGCCAAACCATACACAAACGATTTGAGTACGCTTAGGTTTTTTGGAGAAAGGAATATTTTGGGACAGCTGGTTAGAACTGTTTCGGAAAGCAGTGCTTTCTGGATTGAATAGGGTGTTTCTCTGCAAGTCACTTGTGCCTGCAGGGAAGCATTAGAAATGAGTAGTGAGAGAATGCATTTGGAAACCTAATCTGTTCCCCTTACCTCAGACAGGAGTTTTCTGTCCTTTCCAGCATTTTGGGTAATGCTATTGAAAAGCATTTCAAGTTGTCAATTCAGTGCCCTAGTGATAAATCATAATCGATTCGGCACAGCCAAATGATTTTTCTTTGTTTTACTTTCCCAAGTAAGCATGATCTTACATTGTCCGCGACAGAGGGCAGGTGCTTGGTAGCTGTCTTGGTACAGACTTCTCGGGGCTGCTCTGTCTTTAATGGGTAGCGTTTCTCTCTGCACAGTGTGCTGGAGTCCCAAAGGAAAACAGCTGGCAGTGGGGAAGCAGAACGGAACTGTGGTCCAGTACCTGCCCGTAAGTCTTGCCTTGGACTTCAGAACGTCTCTTACTGAAGTTACACACTGTTTTGGGGGTGGTTTGACAACGTCTGTGTGTTTTTCCTATTGAAATGTAGTGTATGCTTTTTCACAAGTTTGTCAGTACCCAAAGAGAGAGCGGGACTTTCCCTTTAACCCACATCCCCCCAAAGCCATCCACTGCGTTCTGCTTAGTGGCAGCTTTCCAGACTTTTCTGGATGCTAATCCCAAAACACGTTTCCCCCACTATTTCAAAGTAGAGTGTGCTGTTTGGTGTGATTTGGTAGGTTCGTTTCTGGGAGTGGGAATGTTATTACCACTGACTAATATGGAAAATTTTTTGCGTGTACTCGTACCCTCAAATAACCTACCAAGTCCTACCTGCCAAAGCGCTCTGCTTTCAGGTACTTGTGGAACCTGCAGTCTGTGTGCACATGCATTACTTTCATTTTGCTTTTTAAATAAAATGTGATCAGACTTTGCACACCCAGTGTTATAGTCCCAGCCCATTCCATGAAAACAGAGCTTACGGGGTAAGGAATTAGAATACTGCTGCTGTGACATAAACTCCTCTGAAGCACAGCTGCCCTCACTGAGTCTGTCCCAAAGGGGAGTTTCTCGACTACAGGCAACAGAGAAAAGGGCCCTCTCGTTGTTCATGTCCTCCCGTCACCCTCTCCCCATGGTCTTCCCGAGAGAGTACTCCCAAGTACTCCTCAGCGTGCACTGACGGCGGGCCGTGTGTCTAGTCAGCCGGGGTGCGCGGTGACCAGAGGCAGCGCCAGGGCGTGGTGTGCGTCCCCGTGAGGCACTGTTCTCAGGAGTGGAGTGGTGCCGTGTGGTTGGGATTTCAGACTAGCGTTTTGTTTCTTATTTATATTGCAAAAAGTTGTCACATGAAATTTGGTTTATTCTTTCAGGGCATTAGCCTATAAAAGCAACAGCTGGTTTAGTTCTGTTGGCTTGCTGTTTGCCTTTGCAAAGAGCGAGGACACGGCAGTCTCTCGGGGTCTTTTCCCCACTGCGTTCCATGGGGCGCCGCCTCGTACTTCTGACTGCAGCCCAGTGTCCTGCGTGGGTGGGTCGGGTGTGCCAGGGCCGTCGTGCTGGCACCCCCCGCCTGCGTCCAGGCGCTCAGTCCTCCGAGTGGGCTGCCCTCTGTGTGCACGCCTCGCTGGGGAGAGCAGACGGAGGTGGCTTTCGGGACATAATGGGTCTGACAGAGTTTTGTTCATTTGGGAATTGTTTGACCTGACACTAATTTTCCAAATCTCTTTCAGACTCTGCAGGAAAAAAAAGTCATTCCTTGCCCACCATTTTATGAGTCAGATCATCCTGTCAGAGGTAACGCACTTGGGCTGGTCTCCAAAGAAAAATTTCAGACCATGTGACGTGTTCCATGGCTGTGCAGGGACGTGTTGCTGCCTCCTGTGTGACACTCCTGCCGTCTCGCACTCGGCTCAGCGGCGATAACCGTGAGCCACTGGTGGACTCCTGCTCTCATGCTGAATGACGCTAGCTAGATCCTGCTAGTTTCTAGAACTCTTTATCACTGTACCTCCTCCACTTTATATGATCCATGAGATGGGATGATTTAGCTTCTCGAGCCTTTGTGTTATATTCAGTAGTGAAACCTGGGCCTTCATCGAAGCTGTAGTACATCCCGAGTGTAGTGTGCTGTGGTGCAGCAGGTGTCCACCCGTGGGGCTGCTCCACACAGAAGTGCTTTACCGGGGCCTGTGTTTTTCAGTTCTGGACGTGCTGTGGATCGGCACGTATGTCTTCACCATCGTGTACGCTGCCGCAGATGGCACCTTGGAAACGTCTCCGGATGTGGTCATGGCGCTGCTGCCGGTACGTGCAGGAAAGGGCGCTTTGTCCCCGAGAACTACACCAGGCTCCTGCTCGGCACCGAGTGCGCTGAACAGTGCTTGATTGTGCAAGAGGGTGAACTACACGTTCAACAACATTTACGAAGGTGGACTGAAGCCTTAGGTTCCGCTTCCCCTCTGAGGTTGTGCGGCTGCGGCCGGGAGAGAGCAGCGCTGCACGATGGGCCCAGGCCTGTGTTATGGCCTGTTTTCACTGTCTGTCATGAGATGGAAAACTTGCTTTGTGGGCCCCGGCTACTAAATCTTGGTAGATATTAACTTTTTTTTTCAACAATAGCTAGGAAGTATCTTGACTTTTTCAGTTATTTAGTCATTGGGTACTTCTTGAAGGCTACGGTGTGCTGTGCTGGGCCCTGCTTCAAAGCTGGAAGCACAGCAGTGGCCTCGGCTTCTAGGCACGCGGGGCGCACAGCTGCTGGATGTGCTGAGACAAGCACGTGCGGGGCCGGGCTGAGGGTGATAGGAGGGCTGGAGCAGGTGAGGGATAGAGGGGGATCGGGGTGCTGGTTAATGGATGAGGTGGTCAGGAGGACTGAGGAGGAGCCACTGGGGCAGAGACGGGAATCAGTGGGGGAGTGAGCCATCCTGGAAGGCCCACAGATCCACCGGTGGCCACTAAATGCCAGTGGTGTTGAGAAGAACAAGAGTTAGAACTTAGCCTGCAAATCAGTATGCACTTAAAACCCAGAACATGTAAAAATCCTTGGTAGCCAAAGACCTAAAATCCCACAGAACATAGATTTAAATGATTTTTTAAGATTACTTGTAGGGGGCCTCCCTAGTGGCCTAGGGGTTAAGTCTCAGCACAACAGCCACTGCATCCTGAGATTGACCCCGGCCAGGGAGCTGACCCACAGGGCACAGCAGACCTCTCCTGTCTCCCGCTGCTCCCCTCAGCTGTGTGTTTCAGTAGATCCACCTGTTCTGCTCCCACTCTGTCTCTGGTGCATCCTCTCACCCCCACACCTCTGGCCTACCCCTCAGTTCTACGCAAAAGTGAATTTTTTTTTCTCTTTTTAAAGAAAAATTACTTGTCAGTTCTACCATTCTGAAATAACTGTTGGTGTTTGGGATATAAATTTTGAATTTCCAAGTTTACGATACATAACTGTCTAAATATGCACAGGATTTGTGCCAGTCACCGTTCTGCAACCTTACTCGCCTTAGTAGTCAGTTGAACATCTTTTTCTGTGTCGGTGCATCTGAGTCTGGTTCGGGCAGACCTGCAGCTTACTGAGCTCGTCGTCTGCTGTCGGTACCCGCCTTGTTATTTTCCCTGTTCGAGGGGTGTTGTGACACACACGTCCGTGTGTGCTTGGTGTGGTTCTGTTTATTTTTAGTGTAAAAACCTAGAAATGACGTTGCTAGGTCAGGAGGGACGTGCTTTTTTGGATAAGCCTTGAAAACACTGCCAGAGAAACTGTGCCAGTGTATACCCGTACCACCCGGTGCCACCACGCGGCTTGCGCATCCACCAGGCTGATGTGTGACAGACGTGCCTCGTTTTCACTCATGCTTTTGGTGTCTCTTGAGCTGCCTTATTTCAAGATGCTGAGATTTGTTTGTCCCCAGAGATAACATCGGCATTAGCTTTAAAGGCTACATGTGTTCGATGTGCTGGGGGGAGCTCTGTGGGTGTCGTTTGGTGCCCCACTCAAAAAAACTTGGAAGTAAGCTTCGTAGGTCTGAAGTCTTAACAACTGTAAGATGGACAGGTGACGTGTCAGAGAAGCGCGGTGGCCGTCCATGCTTGTCCCACAGCCAGAAAGTGACCAGCACACGTGCCCCACGTGGCCAGCCTTTAACTGCTCTGCCTTTCTGCCCTGTCTCTGCACTGGGCACAGACTTCGAGTGAATTTTTTCATGAAATTTCATTGGTTTGGTCTTTTAAGAACCTTGACTGTGTAGGTTTGAAGGAAAAAAGTCACACGTGATCCTTTTTGTTCTCATTCTGTTCCTTGTAGAAGAAAGAAGAGAAGCACCGGGAGGTGTTCGTGAACTTCATGGAGCCCTGCTACAGCAGCTGCGCCGAGCGGCAGCGCCACTACTACCTCAGTTATGTCGAGGAATGGTGAGCCGCCCCGGGGCCCTGCCCGCCACCCGGCTCAGGCCCCGGCTCGTTGGTCCCGCTCTGCGCTTCCTTCCCTGAGGCAGGAAGGTGGTCTGGCGCTGCCCTGAGCGCCCTCAGTGCGTGCGAGGGGATGCCTTTCTGACCGCTGCTCCCTTCCCCTCCCCGAGTGGTGTCCATCGAGCGTGGTGTCACCTCCCAGGTCCTTTTCTTTGTAGCCCCAGTGGTGATGTAAGGAAAGTACTGATGTCTAAGGGGTATGTGAAAAGTCTCCCTCACCCCCCTGAAGCAAAGCTCTGGGGACTCTGTCTCCGGGGCTGTACTTGGTGGGGTTCTGGCCGTGGGCTCCTGGTCTCTGCTTTGTCGCAAGTAGGGAAGCAGCCGTGCTCGGCATCTGAGCGCTCCCTTTTTTGACTACGTAGAACACCTTCCGCCCTCCTTGAACTCTTGTGGAAATCCTCACAGACATGGCGTCGCAGGCCAGAGTCAAGTCGGAACTGTCGTCCGCGGGCTCTGACGGTCTTCTGGTTTTCTCTTTCGAAGGGACCTAGTGCTGGCCGCGTCTGCAGCTTCGACAGAAGTTAGTATCCTCGCCCGGCAGAGTGACCAGGTAAACTTCTCTGTGGCCGCTTCCGTGCTGCTTTTCTGAGAAAGACTTCGGGAAGGAGTAGACTGCGGCTGTAGCTGTAGTCATGGGTCTCTGAACGGGGTTCCGGACGAGAGCAGAGCTTCAGCGGCAGAGGGTGTTGGGCCAGACGCTTCCAGTTTTGCCTTGGACAGCAGGTGTCAGGTTGAGCAGTCACTAGGGAGCCTCCTGTTCTCTGAGGGTCTTCGACAGTCTGGAAACACGATACGCTCGCTCTCCATGAGAGTGCTTGAATGTGTGTGGGGTTTTTTCTGCCTTGTTCTCTTTTCAAGCATTATTAGTTCTTCCCTCAGCCCCTAGGAAACCAGTTGTGACTCGTCACAAGTGCTTTCTGTTTGACTGAAGAATTGCCTGGAAGCTCTAAGCACCTGTGTATCCAGGCCCCTCCTCCCTTCCTGCACTTGTCCCCCTTGCGGGCAGGAAGTGGGTCGAGGCCGTCTGGCCTTCCCAATGGGTCGGATCCCACTGGTCATGCAGAGCAACTACGGGGAGATGCTGGAGAGGGACCGCTCCCTGCAGTTTGCCTGCATTTAAAAATGTCTGCTGTGCTCCACACCCAGGTGCTTCTGCTCCCTCAGCCGTCCATCGCTGGGTGACCAGGAAGCCCACCGGGGCGTGGCTGTGAGTAGCTGGGGTGGCTCTGTGGGGTCATCAGCCAGAGCTCAGCTGTCTGTTGCTATTCGGTTGATGTGAGTAGCAGAGTCCTAATAGCTCAGTGCTTTATGAGTGTACACGTTAGAAAAGATTTTTGCTTTTTTATCAAAATAATTTATGGACGAGACTAAAATCAAATAGTAGAGAAGGGTCTAGACATGAGACACCCTGCAGGCGTGTCTGTGCCCAGTACTGTTCTCTAGAGGGGACTGTTTTTACCTTGTAAACATTTTCTTTTAATGGTTACCTTTTTATCCCTAAATAATAAGCCGCTTTTCAGTACTTGCTGACTATTAACTGTGACCCTCACGACTATTGTGGCGAGTGGGGATTCAGCTCGCATGTGGCCTTCAGACCCCCCTCCTTCCTCTTGTGGGCTGTAGCGCTGTTTACTGTCTTCATTGTTGCCTTTGTAACTTCAGTGGTTTTGCTTTATTTCTCACGGTATGACCATGTCCAGGGTCTCTTCACTTTCCGCTTTGTGGGAGGAGTGTCTTAGCACCCCATCCCTGCCTCGGCCCCTTCTCTGTCTCGTCTTTCACAAAATCAAAGTTGGTGGTGTTTATATCTGTTCTGTAGTGCTTGCCATTAGAATGGTTTCAAAATTGGAATCAGTTTCGGTTCGTTGGTTAAGAACAGACTGTTAACTGCAGCCAAGCCGCAGAGCGAGGCCACTGCCCTTAATGGGGCTCGATGACATGTGCACCCACAAATGACCCCACGGAGCCACCCCAGCCACTCACAGCCACGCCCCGGTGGGCTTCCTGGTCACCCAGCGACGGACGGCTGAGGGAGCAGAAGCACCTGGGTGTGGAGCACAGCAGACATTTTTAAATGCAGGCAAACCGCAGGGAGTGGCCCCTGTCACTTCCTCAGTACCATCCCCCAACTCATCCTGCCCGGTTTTGCCAACACTGAAAGTTACAAGGTTTTTTTTTTTTTTTGGCGGAGGGGGGGAGGACCCTGGTGGCAGAGGGGTAAAAGTCTCAGTGCTATGAAGCATCTGCAGTCACTGCAGCACGAGTTCGATCCCAGCCAGGGAGCTGACCCACATGGCACGGCAGACCTCGCCTGTCTTCCCGCGCCTCCCCTCAGCAGTGTGTTTCAGTTGATTCGCCTGTTTTGCTCCTCTGTCTCTGGTGAATTCTGTCAGTCCCTCCCCCCCCCCCCCAACACCTCTGACCTACACCCCAGTTCTTGTGTGCCTAAATNGGCCCCCCCCCCCCCCCCCAACACCTCTGACCTACACCCCAGTTCTTGTGTGCCTAAATCTTTTTTTTTTTTTTAAGATTTATTTATTTATGCACACAAGAGCTGTATATATAGGCCAGAGGGGATATACTAAGGGGAGCAGCAGGCAAGGTAGGAGAGGTCTGCAGCGCCATGTGGGTCCCCTCCCTGGCAGGGGATCGAATTCACGCTGCTGTGCTGTGGATGCTTCACAGTGCACCACTGGGGAGGCCTGCATAAATCTTTTATTAAAAAAGATAATGATTTTTAAAAATCAGGACTCATTTGTTGGAAGGAACAGAGTCCTCAAACAGACTTAAGCAAAGGGGGAGTTGCTCAGACTTAGTGGTTTTCTCGGGAACCCAGAGACAGGCTGTTGGCCAATGTGTTGGGAACGGACACCAGGAGTGGGTGGAGACCTGACTCCAGCCCCCATCCCTTTGGGTGAGCAAGCACAGGACACTGCCGACTTACAGGCCGCCCTGCCAGGAGCCCTGTCGAGACAGCAGAGCCCTGGCCCCACCCCAGGGCAGGTGCAGGGCAGGTGTCGGCTGCGTCTGCCTTCCGTGCCAGGTGCCGCCTGGCCGCGGTGATGGCACCGAGAGGCTTGCTGTCTGGGTGTGCTCACACACGGGGACTCGGTGCACCAGGAAGGACAGATGGGTTGGTCTAGAAACTTAACCCCTCACTTGCTGGGGTACGCACGGCTTTTAGGGCATCATCCCAGGTGTCAGAGTCTCGCCGGTGCACAGCTCTGCACCTGGGCCTTGTCTCTTGTCTTCTCTCCTGTGTGGGCAGCCTGGCAGGAGCCAGTGCAGTGCTCTCACCTCCGCCACATTTTCTCCTTTTTCCAGATTAACTGGGAGTCTTGGCTGCTGGAGGATTCTAGTCGAGCGGAGCTGCCTGTGACAGACAAGAGTGACGACTCCTTGCCCGTGGGCGTGGCCATCGATTACACGAACCAAGTGGAGATCACCATCAGTAAGTAGCTGCGCGGGCGGCTCTTGGCATGCTGACGTGTGCATCCACTTCCACATCCCAGGACAGTCTGTTCTGCCGGCTGCTTTTAACTCCTGGTGGCACATGTCGACTTGAAGGTGATTCAGTGCATGCAATGGTGCTAATCTACTCTGAGCAGCTGCACGTTGATGAGGCCCAAGCCAGGCCCTCCGGTGCGTCTCCACACTGAGGGTGGCTGGTGTGCAGTGCCAGCTCGCCTGTCCTTCCTTTGCCTGGCGTTCCCTAGGGACCTCCCAAGGGGACAGCCCCCAGGTCAGGTCCTGCATCACCACACGGGTGTGAAGGCATGGACAGACAGCAGAGCCCTCGAGCGTAGCTCTCACACCAGCGAGTGTGTGCTGCCGCTCGGTGCAGCCGGGCCCGGGATGGTGAAAGCAGTGGGAGACGTGGTCCTTGGTCTCCAGTCCTGCGGTTTGGAAAGGTGCCTCCCTCGTCTCCACCACGTGCCTCGCCCTCCTCCCAATCAGGTGGTCTGCTCTTCCCAGCTCGTTTTCTCTCGTCCTCTTGCCGTCTGCACGGGCAAAATGTCTCTGCTTCTGCTGGGCATGGGTGTAAAGTAGTCTGACTTACCTTTCTGTGCCCTGCAGTGGGCTTTCCCAGGAGGCTAGTCTGTCACCCAGTCAGCCACTTCCTCGAGACCCCTCTGACCAGGGAAAGCGGGACCTGCCTCCTGAACACCGCGGGACAGTGTGACCGCTGGCGCGGGGCTCTCTTCAGGGGCTGTCACCACCAAGGCTGTTCCGATCTGGGCCAAGCGAACGGAGCTGAGCCGCTAAACGTCTGCCTGGCTCTCGAAGGGGCGCTTCTACCGCTTCCATTTTCTGTGTTTAACAGGTGACGAGAAGACCCTCCCTCCTTCTCCGGTTCTGCTGTTGCTGTCAACAGACGGCGTGCTGTGTCCGTTTTACATGATAAACCAGAACCCGGGGGTCAGGTCCCTCATCAGGACGCCGGAGCAGCTCTCCGTAGAAGGGGAGCGACAGCCCAGGTCACCAGGTGCGTGTCCCGCCCTGCTCCCCGGCCCTGGGCCGCGCCCAGGGCTGAAGCCATGGGCTCAGGAGGTGTCTTGATCCGGCCAGTCAGTCTCGCTGAGGCTGAGATGCCCCTCCTCCCGAGTACGCATGCGCAGCCCTCAGCAACGCTTCCTTCTCCGCCGTGCCCGTTCCACGGTCTGAGCCCCAAAGACACGCCGAATGTCTTGGGCCGGTTTGGGTCTAGGCTAAGCAATTGGCTGCACAGCGGGTCCTTGAGCAGTTGCGGGCACCGGCCCCTGCGTGGTCAGGATGCTGCATGTAACGGTCAGCGCCTGCGTCCACATTCTGCAGCTGGCACCCGCGCTGGGAGAGGCCGTGACCGCGGCACCTGTGGGGGGAAACCCTGTGTCTAGGTGGGGCTCCGGTGTGCACCCGCGCTGCCCACAGGTCGGCCGTGTGGTCAGGCCATGGCGGGCGCAGGAGAGCATGGCGTGAGTGACTGGGAGTCAGGACTGGCCTAGGCTGTTCCCTTTTTTATGGGGAAAAAGATGCACACAGCAAAATGCTTAAAGGATGGTGTTAAAGTCTAGCAGTTATTTCTGGAGGTTGGGAAAATGGGGATTTTATTTCCTTTTATTTTTCCTGCTCTTCAAAGACATTGAGAAGTATGTTTATTGGCGAAAATGGGAAAAGACCCAAATCGGTGTCGTTCACCAGGCAGCAGCCACCATCAGCATCGGGGGCCTGTTGTTCATGCTGATGTACTTTCAGAATTTCCAGGGACAGTGCTCTGCTTGTACGAAGGCAATAAAGATCACTGAAGGGGGCGCGCTTTTATCACTTGGAACGTCACTGATCGTCTGCTCTGAGATGATGATGCCGCTTCCTCTTCCAGTGCGGGCTATAGAGGAGCGCGTGTAGCCTGTCCAAATCTAAGGAAAAGTGTGCTCGGGTCCATGAGGTCCGGGATGCTGCTCTGCAGTGCGGGGAGCGGGCCTGGTGGACAGTCGCTCAGCGTGGGGCCGGCTCTTACCCGTGTGCACCGAGAGCTGCGCTTTAAGCCCTCGCCTGCGCGTGGGTGCTGTGCGCCACCTACACCCGCTGCTTGGCCCATGGGGTGACGTGTCGGGAGCACAGGCAGAGCCCCAGTTTTACTGTAGGCCTTTCGTGGAGACACCCCCGCTGCTTCCCCTCCCGGGTCTGCCAGGTGACGGGTGGTGGAGAGCCTGCAGCTGCAGGGGTGCGCCTGGGCGCTCAGGACGCAGCGTGTCCTCTTAGGTGTTTCGTTTCCTCTTCAGTGGAAAAAAGACCTTCCCGGCGTGCCTTACACCTTCTTGCGGGCCTGCCGGTGCGCTTGGGCTCAGCAGCGCGCGGTGCGGTCTGAGGGCCCACACGCCTGTGGCTCTGCCGCGCGCTAAGGAGAGGCCGCTCCCGAGGGATGGCCCTTCACTGGAGCCTTAGTTTCCAGGGCCGTGTCCTGAGCGATTCATCGCTTCAGACCGCGGGAGGCTGCCCTCGTCCCGGCAGCTCGGAAGAGCCAGGCTGCTAGCGGAAAGGGGCCCTGCCTTCTCGTTCAGCTGCTCAAGTTGGGCGTTGGCCTGTGTGTTTGAGAGGAAGTGTGGAGTTGACATCGTGCACAGTTTGAAAAATGCGAACATTTGTGAGCCTGCCTTCTAGCATTTTCCCTAAACACACTTCACTGTTGAGTCATCTCGTGTAACATACGTGAGGCTTCTACTTCAAATTGTAAGCACTTACCTCGTTCTTCCATGCTCGTCCTGATTCATTTAAGAGTGACTGCTTGGTATTCCACTGAGTGGTTTTCCCATTTGAGTTACATTAAATTTTTTTTTTTAGTTTTTAGATGATTCTTACAGACTTTAGATGATTCTAAGAAGTAGGGTAGCCAATTCTGTATTTTGTGACTTTTGAGATGTAAGTTCAGATGTTTTCTGAAAACCTGCTACGCTGGGTACATAATTCTGATAAAAGTGTCAGTTTCACTTGGTTCTTGTGAACATACGGAACTATACTTCTTAAATCCTGATGTTGTAGAGGACGGTAAAACACGGTCTCCGCTGCACAGCAAGAGCTGTATTTCTCTGTGCCGCCAGCACGTGTCCTGAAGTGCTGTCCGCGGTCTGCTGCCCGCTCCTTCTCCTCACAGTCTTCTGCGGCCCGCTCCCCAGGGCATCTCGTGGCAGCTGTTTCCCTTTAGTGCCCTCCTCCTTGAGGCAGGACCGTTGTTTTTGGCTCTGTTCTTCCACAGACCCTTTCCCGCTTCTTCCTGTCGCAGGGCTGACGTCCTCCTCTTCTCCCTGTCTTCACTGCAGGAAGTACTCCCACCACCCCGCCCTCTCCAGCGTCGCAGAAACCCGATGCTGCTTTGGCAGCAGCAGCAGCTCCTGTCTCCGCCCCACCCTCGCTGCCGGCTGCGCCCACCTCCACCTTCTTGCCTTATCTGAGTTGCACCCCTGCTGTGTTCTCCTTTGGTGCTTCATCCTTGAAATCACCCGTCACCGGGGACAGTGGCTCTGACAGCTCGAAAGCAGCCCTGGGCTTCGGCGCGACCACCTTCTCTTTTGCTGCTCCTGCTCAAGCCTCACTGGCCCCCGCCCCCGCAGCCTCTCCCATGGTGCCCTCGACGCCTTCGATGTCCTTTGGACCATCGGGCTTTAAGCCTGCCCTAGAAAGCACGCCAGCGCCAAGTGTGTCTGCTCCAAACGTGGGGACGAAGCCCTCCTTCCTACCCTCGGCCCCTGCGGTCAAGGTCAACCTCAGCGAAAAGTAAGTACCACTCAGAAGGTTTGATTGTCGTGTTGTGTGGGCAGGTAATGCTCGAGTCGCCGTGAGTGGGTTGGTGAGCACTCTTCCTCTTCCCCACTTTCCGCGTAAGCTTGCAGGTGGTCACCATGTGAACAGTGTGGAAGACACGTGCATTTTGTCAGTGGATAGAATCTGGGGGGGTTTTCTATGGTTTTGCTTTTTTAGAGACTAGAAGTATGTATTTGAATCTCTCTCTTATCTTTTCAGAGTACAGATGTAGGAGGTGTCCCTTGTCTTAAAAAGCGAAGCCTTTACTGTCCAAGCTTTTTCCCACAGCCACTGGCTCCCATGTTTGCTGCTCCTCGCACACGGTCTGAACTCCCCAGAGGATGTCCAGAGTCTGCTGTACCTGCTCCCACCCGCTCACTCCTGTCTCACCTTTACTTGGCCTGTTGTCGCGTCCCACTGGGCTGGGAGCTTCAGGGAGAAGTGCCCCTTACACCTGTCAGCCTCCCGGCTGCCCCCTCATCTGCGCCATCTCCTGTGTCGTGCAGGTGGCCCTGGCTGTGGCCACCCCGTCGTCTCTGTGAATGGCCAGCACTCAGCCCTCTGTGCCCACGGGCACCTGGCGTCTGTTTTGGGTCTGCGCTGTTGGCTCCTTGGCCGTCATTTGACGCCGACGTTCAGGCTGTTGGTGTCCTGCTCTTGGGGGAAGCTTTACCTCCCATTGGACTGGAGCGAGTTCTCGGTGATTTCCTTGATGAGAGAGAGCACTGCACCTGCCGAGTGTAACTGAGCCCCACTCTTGTCCCCATCTTGATAGGAGATGTGTACTTCGTGTCATGATGAGCTTAGCTTCATTAGAGGTTAGCCCCTTACTGGATCTTTTCATTGCCTCTTTCTTAGATAAGCAGACGGGTAAGCAGTGCCTCGCAGCTTCCGCCTGTGATATGAAATTGCTGAGCGCTGCCGTCTCCTGAGGCAAGAGGAAGGACGGCCTGCTGTCCTTCGGTGGCCTTGCCGTACCCAGTGTGAAGACACCACAGGCTGGTCTGACGCTTCTGCGCGGCCCTTCTTTCAGGTTCACCGCTGCGGCCAGCGCGGCCCCTGTTATCAGCTCGCAGAGTGTCCCCTCCACGCTGCCGTTCTCTGCCTCCAAGCCGGCCTCTGCGCCCCTCGGCCACCCCGCGGCGCTCTCCTCAGGTTCCGCGCCATTGAAGTCCTCAGCCTCCGCCTCGGCACCAGGTATGCTTTTCTGCAAGCTTCTTCAGAGTCTGCATGTGGTTTTCAGTATCTCTGGAAGTTCGAACCCTCACATAGCTGGACCATATTTTTTTCTTGCTTCCTGTACCTCATGCTGACGTGTGGGTTTTTATGATCTGAATCGGGAGGATTTCCAGTGTGGCCTCAGCACCACCCTGCTTGTCTCCGGCCTTGCTCCTGGAGCTAGGTGTTCTCGGTGACACTCGGAAAGCCTCTCGTGGGGCAGCCCGCCAAACACAGCGGTCAGTGACAGCAGCTCTGGCAGCTGCGTAGGAGAGAAAGCGCCCGCCGTGGTTAGCTCACCATCGGCCCTGCTGTTAGCGGGCTTATCAAAGACCATGCGTGCTGGTCATTACTGAGCCGGCGGAAATGAAATGTGCTGTGGAAATCCATGAGCAAATGCACCTAGTTTATCTTTTATCCTTTCAAGAAAGGTTACAGAAGTTATGTAATGACTTTTGGGCCCTTCACTGAGATTCAGCGCTTGCTAACATTTTTCATTATTTGCTTCATTGCTTTGTTTTGGTTTTTTTCTAAAACACCTTGAGTTAACTGCAGACATGAGACTCTTGCTCCCTAACTGCTGTAGTATGTAGCTCCTAAAATCAAGGACACAGCACACGTTATCAAGCTCAGGAAATTTAGCAGTATTGAATCTATACTCCATCTATTCACATTTACACAGTTGTCCCAGATAATCTTCATTCTTTATGGCTCGTCCCAACCCAGCAGCCAGCCAGGAGTCACACATTATCTCCCCCTTGTCCCGTGAGTCTTGGCCTCAGATAGTTGCTCGGAACTCAGGCCAGTGGTTTTGTCCCTGACCTATGGTCTGATCGCTTTCATGCTGAGACTCAGGCAAAGTGCTTGGGGAGGCCTCAGGGGAGTGCGTCACGGCTCGTGGCTGTCAGTGCACATGTCAGGCGGTGGGAGCAGGCCTGTCTCAGCGGAAGGTGGTGCTTTTCACAAACGCCGCCAGTGGTAGCTAACCAGCGCTACGTGGTGGCCACCAGTGTGTGTCCGGCATTTCATTTGGTCAATACTGAGCGAGCGTCGAGCTGTGAAGGACTGCCTAGTGACTTTACCAAAGTCACTCTATTCTGGAACTCTTCATCAGATTCTGAGAGGCATCTGTCTGACCCAGAAAATTAAGGGGTCTTGCCTTAATCTTCACATCTCTTTATGCTGGGGAGAGCAACTTGAACCCTAATGACTTTGACCTTGTTAACGTCACTGAAGGGGCCCAGAGACGGTCGAGATGCTTCAGGCTGGAGGGCAGGACAGCTGTGATGGAGAAACGATGTGTCTGAATACTGTCTGACTGACTCTTTATTCCCGCAGGGCCGGCTGCGCAGGGCAGTCCAAGTCCGGTGGCGTCCTTGGTGGCCCAGAAGTCCCCCAGGATCACTCCTCCGGTGGCAAAGGCGGTTTCCCCCGAGGTGTGTGTGCCCCACTCACAGTGCTTGTGCTCCTCAGCCTCCCGCCCAAGCCGAAGTCACGTGTCCAAGCTTGCGCTCAGGACCCGAGGAGCAGCTCCACGCTGCGAGCCGAGGGCGTGTGTTGCACGCCCCGAGGCACCTCTCCAGCCGCCGAGTCAGGCTGTGCTCTCTGCCAGGCCAAGAAACCTCGGAGATTAATTTTCTTTCATCCTCGTAGTGACCAAGAAGTCGATCCAGTGCCCTATTTCTCTGTCTTTCCATACTGTCCCAGCTTTATTATATGTCTTTATAATGTTTTACTGACATGACTACACACGGGAAAAGAGCGTGCATGTGTGCAATGCACATGTACGGACAGCGAGTGTCGCATCTGAACACACCGTAGCGCCTACACTCGGATCACGAAGTGACGTTACCAGGACTCCGAGTTCTCCCATGGTTGTGCTTTCGTAGGGTCGTGTGACCACTGAGAGGTCTCCTCTGCGGTGACGACACTTCGTCCACTTTCCTGTCGGGTGTCTCTTTTCCTTGCTGTTGTGAGAGACAGTTCCTGGCCGGACACGTACGCGATGCCGAGTCTTTCTCAGCTGGCTTTCCGTTCCCTTCGTGGCATCTTTTTTATTTCTTTATTTATGACACTTTCTTTTTATTATTAAATATATTTATTTCTTTAAATACGTATTTTTTACATCGTTACTCATTTTTGTCTGATGTTTTCCTCACGGCTTCTTCTGATGAGTGCAGGTTCTTCCTTTCAATATAGTTCAGTATATCAGTTTTTCTGCTTGGTGCTTTAGGCTCTGTCTTGGGAATCATTTACTATTATAAGGTTCAAAGCTATCCTTTGATTTTTTTCTAAAAGCATTATTTTACCTTTCATATTTAGATCCAATCAGTTATCTCAGTTTAGTTTTTATTTGACCTTTAGAGAATTCGTTCATTTCCCACTTGACACCTCCAGCACACACCACGTGGGGTACACAGTAAGTGCTGGCTAACAGGCCTAAATTTGCTCATTATGCATGACTCATGGTATTTGCTAAGTGTCTGCCATTTTAAAGAATGATTAGTTAAAAATCTGTTTATACGGGATAGCTGTAGATCTCGAATAATTTAAAAGCTGTTCCAAATTACAATATCTCTAAAGCAGAAATCTTGGTTTCTGTCTCGCCAGAACACGCTGCTTTCCTAGTGTTCTGGTCTCATTAAGCAGCATCCACCAGCTGTTTGATCAGACCCACCCGAGCCTTCCTGGGGCCTCTTTAACGGCCCCTTCCCCTGTCCAGACTGCCGGGTCAGCACTCTGCTGGGACGTGGGATATGCTTAAGTCCTCTGCCCCCCTGCTAGCGTCGTATCTAGGCCCTCTTAGCTAGTCTCTGACTAGTCTCCCTGTCTTCTCTCCTGCCTCCCACATCATGTGTTCAGTTTAGCAGCAGGAAGGGTATTTTAAAATCAAAGAATAGCTTGGTCTCTTGTAAACCATGGTGACTTCTGAGTGTAAGACGCTTGGCCTCCTTGGTGTGACCTGATGTGACCTGCCTTGTCTGGCCCAGCTTCCTCCCAGACCTCACTAGAACCACCTTTACACCAACATCTTTCCTGCCCCATTCTTTTCTTTTTCCTTTTTTGCCTAAAGTTCTTCACGCTTGCACATCACAGTGCCTGGAAGGTGCTTCTAGAACTTTCCGTAGCTTTATCTTTTCTTCAAGGTCTCGGTTCAGCGGTGGCAGTCACTGAGGACTTCCTGCGCCATCTCATCTCAAGCAGTGCCCCTTTAAGTCTCTGTTCCTGCTGCTTTTTCACTGTTCTGTCTCACTAAGTTCCATGAGAGCAGGAACCCCGTCTGGCTGTTCCGCTCTATGCCACTGTCTGGAACATGCGTTGTGCCAGGTAGGGGCATGGTGAGCTCGGGTTAGAAGAGTGAAAGCTAGAGCTGTAACCGCGCCTTGGCGGGGACGTTGCCGTGCCAGCCACCGACTGACTGCCCCGGTGTTGTCAGTCCAGGCAGGAGTGCAGTTACGATGTTCGCCTTCCATTTCAGGTGAAACCACCTCAACCTCCTGTCACAGAAAAGCAGGGACAACAGTGGAAGGAGTCAGATCCTGTGATAACCGGAATCGGGGAGGAGGTAACTTTGTCCTGCAGTTTTTTCCCAGAAGTCGCTCTGGAGACTTAGGACTGTCTCTGAGTGCCAACTCCTGGCTCGCTGTAGTGTTCGGCCTTGAACCTTGGTGTCCCAGAAGTCTGCCCTGTGTGAGCCACTAACAATGCTGCCAGGCCAGGCATGCTGAGTCTCCTCTTTGTGGCTTACAGATCGCTCACTTCCAGAAGGAACTGGAAGAGTTGAAAGCCCAGACTTCCCAAACCTCCTCCCTGGTGGGCACACCTGAGGAGTTGAAGAAGCTGCGCACGGATCCGGACTGGTTGCTCTCCTCGCTTTCGGTGACTAAGGACACCACAGAGGTCCGTGAGCCTTGGTGTCTCCCGAGAGTGGGCTCTGAAGGGCCTTCTCGTCCTCCATGGGAGTGGGTGCCTCATCTCTTCAAGCACCACTCGTGTCTGTCCCTTGCTGTGGGGGGCTGCTGTCCCAGCAGCGCGCTCCTCGGCCTACCCTCAGCCCTTGCTGACCTGTCAGGGGCCGGAGGCTGACCCTCTACTCTGCCTCTGGTGTCTGTGTGGAGGGAAAAGTAACAGCACCTACCCTGTTGGCACCCGCGCTCCGTAGAGATTAGTCTTGATTGCCGGGTTAGTGTACTTGAGACTTTTCTGTCTGTTACAGAGAATTTTTAGGTAACAGTCAAGTGGTTTGTTTTGTTTGTTTTTATTTTAAGATTTATTTATTCATACAAGAGTTGGGGTACAGGCCAGAGTCGGGGAGGTGAGAGGATTCACCAGACAGAGTGGGGAGCAGACCAGGCAGACTGACCAAAACACACCGCCAAGGGCAGCAGCAGGCGAGGCAGGAGAGGTCTGCTGTGCCCTGTGGGTCCCCTCCCTGGCCGGCAGCAGGGATCGAACTCGTGCTGCAGTGGCTGCGGTTTGCTTCCTAGTGCGGTGCTCAACCCACTGCGCCACCAGGGAGGCCCTGCAGTGGTTCTTTAAAGCAGAATGACTGAAAGCCTGCACAGTATAAAAATTGTCGGTGTTATTTGCGGTGTTCCGGTCACTACTACTTAGTACTTGCTGTGGACCAGGCACTGCGCTGAACACACTGCACGTCATCTGGATTGTCTCATTGAAGCGTTTTGGTGGGTGGGTACTGTTACTCCTTCCATTTTGCGTGTCAGGAAACTGAGGCTTGGTGGGGTGAAAGGACTTTGCGCAAACCGCCCAGTCACCGGTGACAGTGCCCGTCCTCCAGCCCAGACTGCTCCAGCGCCTGCCTTGAGAGGCGTGTCTGGAGCGAGCGGTTCAGGGAGCAGCAGGCCCTGTCTTCAGCTGTTCAGACTGGGGGTGCTGCTGATGCTTTCCTACCTACGTTACTGGTTGTTCAAATGTGCATTTTTGTAATGAGAGAAAGATGATAATGAACAGTCGCATCGTTTTTTTTTCCAAGCTGGGAAATTTCTTTTCACATGATCCGTAGGGTACTTGGCTGTTCATCCTGGGTGCTGAGGAGGGGCTCCACTGTCCCTGATCCAGACAGGCAGGCTTGTTTCTTAGAAACGCTGCTCTTTGTGCCAGTATGTCCTTGTGTCTTTTCAGTCTCAGCACGAAGTTATAAGCACCCTGAAAACAACTTTACTTGAGGGCTTTGCTGGTGTGGAAGAAGCCAGAGAACAAAATGCGAGAAACCGTGACTCTGCGTACCTGCATCTGCTCTACAAGAGACCTCTGGACCCCAGGAGCGAGGCCCAGCTCCAGGTAGGAGAACCCAGCCAGCGTGCTGCCTCAGCAGACTCCTGCCGACTCCCCCTCCTGAGGCGGCGTCTCGGTGGCTGCCCTGAAGCTCTTCATGCGTGAATGGTAACGTGCCACCCTTCAACCACTGCGACAAAGGTGTCACACTTCACTCATGTTTTTGGAGTAAGCTGAAAATAGGAGTCTTTACTGAATCCTGAGCCTGGTAGAGAGTAAATATGCTGTTGAGGAAGGCACGTGTTTCTACATCAAGTCACGAGCAGTGCTTAGAGTGGTGGCAGCTCAGTGCACCCCAAGCCGCTGCTAGGGGCTTCTGTGCATCCTCTGGTGTGTTGTGTGTTCCTCTGGTTTCGTACATGATTTCCGCTCCCTAAGATGAGCGGTAGTGCTCCCCCGTGAGGGGACCGTGGTGAGCCCTGGGCGGAGGAGCCTTCTGATAGCACCAGGGCGAAAAGCCCCGGCCGGCCCTCCTCATGCTGTGCTTCAGCAGAGTTGCTCATTTCATAGATTTTTAAATTATTTTTATTCTGTTTCAGTTAAATCTAATTTTTTATTTCATTTTCAATTCAAAGTTGTTGTGTCATAAGCTTTAGGGACTCACCTTCCACCCGCTCCCATTTGCCCAGAACCCTGCACACAGCTGGTGCTTACCCTCCTCACTGGGACGTGTGGTCTGTGTGGGAATGCTTCCCGCCTCGGGGAGCTTGAGGCTGCAGAAACACTGTTCCCGTACCTGCTGACCCTCCTGCTGACAGTGGGGTGAAAGAAATGGCCTCTCTTCCCAGGAAAGTGGGGAGCTGCGTTGTGCCCCAGCCCTGGGGTGTTCGCCCCATGTCCTCTGTGGAGGCTGCCCCGCAGGAGCGCTGCTGGCCTGCTCTGCTCGTGGGCCGTGCTCGCCTGATGAGCCTTCCCCTCTCGTGTTTGAGGCGTGCAGCCCGAGGAGGACACTTTCCCACGCCCGGAGATCATTTTCTTTTCACGGCGCTAAGTAGATAACGGGAGTAGTGTTTGTGAGTGCGTGCCGTGTGCAAAGAAAGAGGAAACAGACTCCAGTTGGACCTGACGTTCTGGCTGCAGGGCCTGCATCTCTGACCACTGTGCTGCATACAGCCCTCCTAGGGAAGTGGCTGTGGGCCAGACAGCGGTAGATGCCGTGGGGGCCGTGATGCTGGGCGCGAGCGGGCGGGCGGCTGACCTAGAGAAGAGCACGGGCGTGCTGGGCCCAGATGAGGAGTGCTTGGTGGCAGTGCTGGGAGTGTGTGCAGAAGAAACAGCCCTGGCACACGAGCAGGAAAGGTGTGGCATGAGGGAGCATGCAGAGCTACTGAGCATCGTGTAGAAATTTCCATTTGATGCCGAGGTTCCTGCTGCCTCCTGCAACCAGCTGGCACGCTCTAAGTGCATTTCTCTTTGTCAGTTGGGGGCCGCGTCCTTGTCCAAGAATAATCTTGAAAATACCGTAAACTGCATAAGATGTGCACGCAGATGTAAGGGCCGTCCCTGGAAGGTGCACGCTGTGTCCGCGTGTGCCGTGGGGTGTGCCTCTGTGATTGCTGCCAGGGGCACAGCCTTGAGGGCCCACCTGACTGCAGGTCGTCGCTAGCGCCGACGCTCCTCTTTGCTTTTGAGAAGAGATTCGTTTTTCTCAGCTGGTGCGATGACTTACGTGTTTTCTGCTATGAATAGAGATTTTCAAAGTCCTCCTCAGCACTGCCTCTTGGACTGTTGTGTCTGCTGCGGGGGTAGGGGAGCCGCATCTGGATGGGTGCGCCCCTGGGGCTCCAGGGCGTGGTGAAGAGCCCAGGCCTTGCTGAGATGCTTCACAGGAGCTGAAAATGAGAACTTAGCCAGAGCATTTGCTGCCAGGGGCGCTAGGCCCACCTGCCCTCTCTGGTGCCCTTTTCTTGGCACTGGCCCGCCACTCACTGAGGGGGTTGAGCGTCTGCTTTTCATTTAATTACAATGTTGTGAATCATTTGCCTTTTTTTTTTCTTGTAGGAAATTCGGCGCCTTCATCAGTATGTGAAGTTTGCTGTCCAGGATGTGAACGATGTTCTGGACTTGGAGTGGGATCGGCATCTGGAACAAAAGAAAAAACAAAAGTGAGTGAGTCTCCCGCCCACCTCGGTGGAATGGATGCTGCTGTAACTTTGTTCAGAAATGATTTGGGGGCCTCCTTGGGAGCACAGCGGGTTGAGCGCCACACTGTGAAGCATCTGCGGCACAGCGGTGTGAGTTCGATCCCAGGCCAGGGAGGGGAACCCACAGGGTGCAGCAGACCTCTCCTGTCTCGCCCGCTGCTCCCCTCGGCAGTGTGCTTCAGTCCATTTGCCTGTTCTGCTCCCTGCTCTGTCTCTGGTGAATCCTCTCACCTCCTGCATCTCTGGCCTGTACCCCAGCTCTTGTACGCATAAATAAATCTTAAAAAGAAAAAAAAAAGTGATTTGGAGCATTTAGAAAATCTCTATGAATGTTCAGTCTCTTTGACCCAGCCATTCTCATTCTAGAAGTCTCTAGGAATAACAGTGCTCATAGCAATTTATGTACTTTTTGTTTATTTGTTTGTTTAAGATTTATGTATACATACAAGAACTGGGTACAGGCCAGAGCTGCGGGGCGGGGGGGTTGTGTGTGTGTGTGGTGGTGGTGAGAGGATTCACCAGAGACAGAGTGGGGAGCAGAACAGGCAGATCGACTGAAATACACTGCTGAGGGGAGCAGCCGGCGAGGCAGGAGAGGTCTGCTGCGCCACGTGGGTCTGTGTGGTCCCCCCACCCCTGCCCCCGCTGGCGACAGGGATCGAACTCGTGCTGCAGTGGCTGCAGTTTGCGTCATAGTTGCATTGCCTAATCCATTGTGTACCCACCTATGTACTTTTTGTTTATGAAAAATTAGGTTTAGCTAAATTGGCTGAAAGTTAGTAGTCACTCAGTAAATCTGTCACATTTTTTTACCCAAGACAGGAGAATGCAACTACTGAATAGCAAGCATATTGTCCAAAAAATTAAAATGTGTTTTTTACATTATATGAAATATGCAATTGTAATTAATTATTACATATAAAGTATGAAATAGGATAAGGGTAAGACAAAAAAATCATCATAGATGATCTCAGTGCAAAAGTCTAAACATGAAAGAGAGGCTGGAAATAAATCTCAAAATCGTCACAGTTGTATCTGTGAGGTGGTGTGGACATAAGTTTTTCCCTTATACTTGTCTGTGTATTCCAAATTTTCTTTTTGGAGAGGGATGTTTCCAGTTAGTATGAAAAATTAAAAAATGAGAGGGCAAAGGGAAAACCTTTACCCTGGCCTTCTACCGCTGGGTATGTGGTTGAGCGCCGTGTAGTTTCCAGAAGGAATAGGACGCGGTACTTGCAGAGCGGTAAAGTGCCCATGGAAACGCGAAGAGCAGACCGGCCGTCAGAACCCTGGATTTCGGACACGGCTGTGCGCGGCGTGACCAGCAGGGGTGGGGTGGCCGAGAGGGGCCGTGCGCTTGCTGACGAGCGTGGCTCACAGTCAGCGGGCGGCGGGCGTGGTGTCGGGCCGGCCAGGAGGCGCTGAGACCTCACTGAGCGGAATTTAATGACCGTGTTGTGCCTCGCGGGGAAAGGCTTCGAGTCTCACCCGAGGAGTCGGGGCTGGGTCGTGGGTCCTTGGGACCCCGCAGCCTGCGGTGTTGGTCCCCAGAGAGTCAGACCACCGGGGAGCCTACAGCGCTGGGCTCACGCTTGGCCCCTGGGGGGTCAGCTGACCTGCTCCGCCTGGCGGAGGGAAGCTCTGTGCTGGCTGATTGATAAGTTGCCTTTCTGAAGTGCGATGCTGACAGCCAGACTTCCTCCTCCTCTGTGACAGCCCCACACTCACTACCTGGCGGGCGCTTTACTCAGGTCCCCTTTATGCAGAGTCAAGTTCTCACAGCCACGTGGCTGACCGGCGCTTCACCGCTTCCGGCCCTTCCCTGGCTTTGGCCCGCACCTGTGCTGCGGGGCTGGCCCGCGTGCCTCGCCGCTGTCCTCTGCCTTCAGCTCCAGTGGGCTGTCACCCCCTTCTTGTTCTAACGATTGCTTCATTCCTGTTCACTAGTGGTTCTCCATTTTATTCTTTCACCGTTAGTTGTTTCTTTGCTCCTGGTGGGAGGTCCCTTTCCTCCAGCCACTCGTGTTTACTTCTTCGCGCCTCTTGACCCAGGCGCCTGCTTGTGCCGGAGCGGGAGACGCTGTTCAACACCCTCGCCAACAACCGCGAGATCATCAACCAGCAGAGGAAGAGGCTGAACCACCTGGTGGACAGTCTCCAGCAGCTCCGTCTCTACAACCAGACGTCCCCGTGGAGCCTGTCCTCGGGCGCTCCCACCCCCAGCTCCACGCACAGGTGTGTTGGAGGCGGCCTGTCGGCCCACGGCGCACAGTGAAAGGCGCAAGGAGGACAGACTGCAGGGCCTGGGGGCTCAGACGGGGCTTAAAGTTCCTCTGCTGGCTGCCACCCTGTGATGCGAGTCAGGCTCCCTCGCCCCAGAGTGTCTCTAACTGCCGCCTCGTGGGAGACTGAAGAGGGAGCCTGTGAAGCGCCACTCGAGAGCCGATGAAGCAGGCACCCCGTAGCCACGCTCTTGCTGCTGTAGACCAGACGGCAGGTTTGGGGCGACTTACAGTCTCAAAACCCAGATTGGTCATTTTGCTTGAGTGTGGCGGCCCTCGGCCTGGCTGTTAATTTGCCCCAGAAGTTAGCAAGGTCAGTTTGTGTTTCCCTTGGAGGCTGACTGTAGGTTTTAACCCTCGCTGCATGTGTGGGATGGGATGTGATGTTAGGGTCACTGCCTAGCCTTTGGGCTGGCGACATCGACTGGGGATACTCTCGTCTCCTGGGCTCGTCCTTAGGAGGCCATTCTCCCCGCTGCCCGCCCCACCTCTCGGATTCTTAGGTCACGTTGGTTGGTTTGTAACGCTCTCCTATTTCAGTTTTGACAGTGACCTTGAAAGCCTGCGCAATGCTTTGTTGAAAACCACCATAGACTCTCACAGCAAACCCTTGCCCAAAGTACCAGGTAAATCAGCGTTCCGGCCTGTTTGTTCTCTGCTGTCTACCGACTTCATAAGAACCGAATCATCAGCATTTATGGATTCGCACATTTCTTGCAGCTAAACTGTCCCCCGTGAAACAGGCACAGCTGAGAAACTTCTTGGCCAAGAGGAAGACCCCGCCAGTGAGATCCACTGCTCCAGGTAAAAGGAGCTGGCCCTGCATACACGGGGTGCGGTGGGGTGTGTTTTCTTTCATTTCTTAATAGGGGATAGAGAGAATGTCCCCAGACTGTAGTCTGGGTTTTGGAGTAAAAAGTATCTCGTGTATTTGATGAGGCAGCTCGTGGTAGCTGTTTTGGAGTTCCACTGTGTCTTCTGCAGACCTCGGGTCATGTGAGGGTTTCCTGGGGCTAGAGGGTGGCTGCGCCACTCCAGAGACCCGAGCCTCTGCTTGGCGGGAGCAGATGTACTTTGACTCGTGCGGGGCTTTGCGTAACACTGCACGTGGGGAACGCCCTCTTGAGAAAGAAGAAACCGCTACCGCCTAGGCCACGGCGACTGACCACGCTCACTGAGAGCCGTGTGGCTGCTGCGGGGTTCCGTGATGGAGCCGTCCAGGTGCTTGCCCGAAACTACTTCTCTGAGCTCTTTGCTCTTCATGGCCTCAGAGCTAACCTGGCTTTGCTTCAGTGCCCACGTCTGCTTTTCTCTTTGTAATTCTTTTCTGAGTTTAAATTTGTTTTATGCCACCAAAATATCTTTTGGTAATTACAGTGGTAGAAGGAAATGTAGTAGTCTTACTCTGCTGTGATTTGTTAGTCTTTCTGTAACTATGTAAGATAAACACTAAGTTAAAGAAGTCAACAGTAGTCATCCAATGAATTTTTAGCTAGAATTTTCCCTTATCTAAAGAATTTGTTCTCTTGGTAGATAAATGGAAAAGTATAAGGACAAATAAAAACCAGTCCTGTCCTCCAACTCAGATACAACATCACAGCGTCTTACCTTGTGAAACTGAGTAACCATGTGCAGGAAGTGCTCAAAGCAGAAACATCCATCTGTGTCCCCTTCAGCACATTAAGAAGCAGAACCTGTGGCCCCCACCTCCCTGCATCCCTCTTGGGTAGCCCCAAATTTCTTGCACCCCGAAGACATCACTGTCTGGGCATCAAGGGTGGTAACTTTGCTTTTATTCGTTTGATTTTTTTCCTTTTGACATTTGTAATGTCTGCTTATTGTTTTGAAAAGTGTCAGATCCCCAGCTGTAAGAGTAACGCAGTGAGCACCCACCTAACCCGCACCCTTGACTAGCCGAGTGTCTGCGCGGTTTTGTGCTTCTCCTCTCCCCACTGTGCACTCGGTACCGCACGGTTGATGAGTGCGTGACGGTAAGCTCCAGCAGGACTGAGTCATCTCGGGGCAAGCCCTTCTCCTGCACAGCCGTGGTGGGCGACCCATTGGAAGTAGCACTGCTGGTGTCTGTGAGCTACCTGGGGCCTGCTGAGGCTGCCGGCTGTCCCCGATGTCTTGCTCAGTCACTGCTCACAGCCTGGGGCGCCGACTCTGGTGTCCAGTACCTCTGCTTTTCGTCGTTGTGTTATGAAACTTGACTTCTCAAGCGCGGTCATTGGTTTGGGCTGGGTGGGCCTCTGCAACTGTCGGTCCACTTGTTTGTCCTCTGCGGTGTCTGTTGTTCCGGTCAGGCCTGCCGTCGTCCTCACTACACGTGGCTGTTGCCTGTTGTGTTGCTTGGTGAGCCTGCTCCGTTTGCTCACCAGCCTCCTCTTGGTGGCCATGGCCCTGCTGGCTGTAATAGAGCAGACTGTTCTCAGCATTTGCGTGCACCGCTATTTGGGAGCGGGACCGCACCCAGCCGCAGTGGGCTTTGGCATCGGGCCCTCCGTAGTGGCGGTGCCTCTTCGTGCTTTTACCACGACGTGTGAGTGCTCCATGGCTTCACGTCCTTGCCCGGCTTGACCCTGCCAGTCTTTCCTTTTTACTCTTCTGGTGTGACCCGTTCATGTGTTTACTAATTCTTAAATCGTCTACGAGGTACCTGATTAAATTTTGCACTACTGGGTAGTCTGTTCTGCTGATCTGAGAGTTTCCATGAATTCTCGATGCCAGTCCTTGATACCATGTTGGCTATAGGCGCTGTAGGCACTTGGTCGCATTCTACCCCTTAATGACCAGGGCTTCCCTGCAGTGCTCTGTGTTTACGTCTCGGTGACAGCAGTGTGCCTTCCTATTGTCTAGAAATGCTAAGGTTTCTGCCTCGCAAATTTAGGTCTCTTTATTGAGGATTGGTTTTTTTAAAAAAAATTTGTCTAGAATGATTTAAATTTAAAATTCATCTATTGTACGTGTACAGTTTGGTGATTTTGGTAAATTTATAGAGTTGTGTAATTGTAACAGAGTGGTCTCCAAGAAAAGGGGAAGTTCCAGGATACTGGTCCCACCATAAGCAGGGTGGAGCTAAGAAGAGATAAGAAGATGCTGGAGAGAGGAAATAAGAAAGAAGGGAGGAAAAAGGAAGCAGGACTGAGAGCAACATAGAGACCTAGAGGAGAAAGATCTGAAAAAACTGCTTGCTTTTTGGTCTTGAACTAGTTAGAACAGATGTGGGTGAAAAACACATGTGGAAGTTAACCATGTCAGCTTTCATCTTAATTTTAATTTTGCTCTTTTCCTCCCAGATTTGTCTGACTCTTTCTAACCCTTTTCTATGCGTCTCCACTGAAAGGTCCTTTAGACTTGTTGCCTTAGGCCAATCCTATTTGGCTAAACTTTTACCCTCAAGAAAATGAGTGACTTTAAATGCTTGACTTAATAGCTATATTCTTTGTCTTTTGTGTATCGTTCCCTAATTACATTAAAGTTCCTTTCCATTAAAAGCCTTATATATTAAAAGTCTTAATATAGCAAAAGGCAAAACCCGTTTAGAGAGAGCAGGTTTAGGGGTTTTAGGGTGCCCCTCTCCCTGCCCTGTAACAGATTTGGTGCCCAACGTGAATAGGGGCTGAAGCCATCATAACCATCACCACATTCCACTTCTAGCACATTTCTGTCCCTCCGAGTTCCCTCGTGTTGGCTTGTAACCACTCCCTCTGCCCAGCCAACACGCATCCATTTTCTTTTGCTCTGGAGCTGCTGTTTTAGGAATTGCTTGTTGATGGACCCATGTCATCCTCACCTCGGCTCCCCTTCCTTAGTCTGTGACTCCCTGTGCCCTGTCACCTGTTTCAGCAGGTCCTTTCACTGCGTGGATGTGCCCTGTTTTATTTATGCTATCAACAGAATGCCCCCAAAAATCAGGATTTTTTTTTAAAAAGATTTATTTATTTATGCATACAAGAACTGGGGTACAGGCCAGAGTCACGGGAGGTGAGAGGATTCACCGAGACAGACTGGGGAGCAGAAAAGGCAGATCGACTGAAACACGCTGCCGAGGGCAGCGGCGGGCGAGACAGGAGAGCTCTGCCACGCCATGTGGGTCCCCTCCCTGGCCGGCAGCAGGGATCGAACTCGTGCTGCAGTGGCTGAGGTTTTGCATCATAGTGCGTTGCTTTAACCCACTGCGCCACCAGGGAGGCCCTGGAATTAATTTTTATGTATGTTATAAAAGTATGGCTCACATACCATGTGTTGTATTTAGACATCTGGTTTTCCCAGTTCTTTATTGAAAAAGATTGCTCCTGCTTAGCAGCCGCTCTTAGTACAAGTCAGTTATCCTTGCATGCATAAGGCTGTTGGTCCATACACCGATTAGTAAACATCACTAGCGCACCGTGCTAATTACCCAGTGCTAAAATAGTCTCAGCACTGCTCTTTCCCTAGCTTCTGAGGCCGTGTGGTCAGTGTGATAGCCTACTCAAAGGAAGGAACATCAAATAAAGGTAAAAATTCAGCTACCCAGGGACTCCCTGGTGGCACAAGGGGTTAAGTCTCAGAACTATGAAGCATCTGCAGCCATTGCAGCACGAGTTCGATCCCGGGCCAGGGAGCAGACCCACACGGTGCAGCAGACCTCTCCTGCCTCGCCCGCTGCTCCCCTCAGCAGTGTATTTCAGTAGATCCGCCTGTCCTGCTCCCCACTCTGTCTCTGGTAATCGATCTCACTTCCTGCACCTCTGGCCTATACCCCCTGTTCTTGTATGCATAAATAAACCTTTTTTTTTTTTTTTTTTTTAATGAGCTACCAACTACTGTTAGCTTGTTAATTTCTGGTGCCTACATGACAAATGTGATAAGTGGCCACTGGAATGGGAGGCAGAGACAGGGCACTTCATCACTACAGAAAGTTCTACAGTCTAAATGAGGGGTTCCAAGCCTTTTCTTAGAAGGTAATAGTAAATATCTCATACTTATGGCTCCTGTTACTTCCTTCGAACCTCAACGCTGCTCTCCTAAAGAGAAAGCAGCCACAGACAGTACATAAGTGAGCAGGCACATCTGTTTTATAGTGCAGTTTTATTTCTAAAAGCAGGTGGCCAGACCGACGTGGTTACGGCCCGACGTGGTTACCTGACCCACGGTGTAGAATGTGCGGCTCGCTCGGTGCTGGCCATGCCCACAGTAGCGTTAGCAGCGTCTTGGTAAACCCACAGAGGAGAACTGGCACTTGAGTGGCCTGGAGCGGGCCTGTGTGCTGTCCTGGCCCTCGCACATCCAGGGTCGCGCGGCCTCTGCCTTTCTCAGTGTTTCCTGCCTGAAGGACGAGCCTGTCTGGAATAGTTAGACGCCTTCCTCAGAGTTGAGAGAGTGCTTCTGGTGCGCTTGGATGGGGATTTTCTTTGATTTTCCGTCTCATTTTCTGCCAGCTGTGGTGTTGGAGGCGCCGTCAGGTCTTTCGGTGGCTGGCCTTGCGCCCGGCCATCGGCCTCGCTGCGCTCCTGTGCTCAGGTGGCGGTGGCCATCCCCGGAATCTGCGGAGAGGTTTGCAGTGTTTTTCCTGTGGGAACATTTGGGTCCTTCGTGGACGCGAACATTTTAGTTTATTTGTCTTTTGTTTTATTTCACTGGCCTGGTGGAGTGACCAGTGGCCTCTTGCCTCGGTCTCCACGGGGAAGCTAACTGCAGTTGCCTGTAAGCCGAGCGCAGCGAGGGTCACGGTGTCTCTGTTGATGTCCCTGTGGGTGCGGCGTGCTGCCTTTCCTTGTGGCCTCGCGTTTGAGCAGAACGAGATTCTTTGGGTTCCAGAGGGGCAGTCAGTGACTCCGGTGCCAGGGAGCCGACTGGTGGTCACAGCAGGGCGCAGCACGTGCCAGTTGAGGCGGGCACGTGGGCAGAGAGAGCAGGCCGTCAGGCTCTGGCCCCGAGTGGACACGGCCCTTGCGTCTTGCAGCTGGTGGGTCTCGCTCCCGCGGCCAGGGAGTGGCATTGGGACGTGCAGAGTGGAAACCGAGACTCACCCTTGGGAGCTGCACGGTCACTCCAGCTTCTCTAGCCGGTTCGGGGGCAGCGAGTCTAAGCCACCTGTGTCCTTGAGGACTGGAATTCTAGACAACAGCCTGAGAGCAGTGTGGCCCCGAAAGAATGTGGGCTTGTGATCGTTTTCAAGGGTGCTGTAACAAATTCCCACAAACTTGGCAGTTTAAATCTCTACCTTCTACAATCTCAGTTATGTGGGTCATAAGTCCAGGCCCACACGGCTCTGCTCAGTCTCACAGGCTGAAATCAAGCTGTGGGTTGTGCTGAGGCTCTGGGGAAGGTTCCACTTCTAAGCTCACCCACTTCCTTGGAGCTGGGGGACGCCGGTCCTTGTCTCCCGAATTGTGCTCTGTGGCCCTGTCTGCGAGCCACTGGCAGCGCATGACCCTGCCTGAGCTTCCAGTCTCTTCCTCGTGCCAGCCCCTGACTCCTCGGCCTTTACGGCCTCTGGGAGTTCGCCTGTAAGCCCAAGATGGCCTCCCTACTTTAGGGTGAGCTGGCCAGACACCCAGATGATGCCTGCGGAAAACCCTTTCGTCATCTGATAGAACCACCACAGCATGACCCAGTGCGGGCCCAGGGCGCGGAGGGTCTGAAGTCGGCCTGCAGAGGCGCAGCACTGCCACGGCAGTGGTGGTGAGGGCAGGGTCTCGAGTCAGGTACACGCACGTGGAATTCCGCCTCTGCCGCTTGCAGCCTCATGACCTTGCACAGGTGGCCTGTCTGAGCATCAGCCTCGCATGAGGCAGAGCATTTCCCAGCTCTTAGGTAAGTGTGAGATTAAGTGGGCTGATGTCTGCAGATGCCTGGTGCAGCGCCTGGCCTCAGGCAAGCTGAGTAGATGTTAGCCGCAGCTCATTGGTGCTGCTGTGCCCGCAGACGGAATCCCCGAGTGGCCCCTTGCGTCCTTACTTCATCAGAACTCCCTGGCACAGGGAGAACTCCCTGGCACCAGTCAGAAGAACCTTCTGTGATAGTGGACATGTCCCGTGTGCCGGCTGATAGGGCAGCCGCCCGTGGCTGCTGAGCGTCTGAAATGTGACTGGTCCCACTGAAGAGTCGACGTTGTCATGTCTTTAAAGCATTTCGTCTGCTAACTACCCGTGGCCCTTGGCTGCCGGTTGCCGAGCGCCACGTGTTCTGCCGGTTCAGTCACGGTTGTTCACGCTGCACTTGCATCTCGAGAAAGTCTTGCAGCACTGTGCCTCCAGGACAGCTGGCCCTGAGTACTAGCAGTGTTGCTCGGTAGCCCGAGGAGAAAGGGCTGCCGTCCTGTTGGACTTTCACTCTTCCACACAGTCCACGTGCATCCGGCAGCTGTGGTGGGGAGTGACGCGGGTGGACTCCACGCCTCTGTGGCTTCTAGGGGGCAGAGCGAGCAGGGACGGTCACTGGCTTTCATCAGACTCATCTGGCCGTGTCTGCAACGCCCAGGATGGGGGCGTGGCAGCCCTTCAGGTGGGTCCTGCCTGTTCCTGGGGCTCAGCGCTGGCGAGCGGGGGCTGCGCGCGGCTCGTCTGCTGGGGCGTGGCTGTTACCCTGCTGGCGTGGTGCTCTGCCTGTGAGAACCAGTGCAGGCCCCAGGTCTCCTGCCCCTCACGCCAGTGCTTCCTGTCGTCCCTCACTTTGCTTGACAGTCAGAGTCGCCCTGCCCCCGCCTCGTCCGCCTGAAGTCCTGCTGGAGCAGCGGCCCCGCCCCAGCGTCTGCTCCCACTTGGGGACAGCAGCCCCCACTTACAAGAAGAAGCGGTCGCGTCCTCTTCCATTGGGCGTTTCTTTGTCCACTGCGACAGGTTACTTTCAGGCTTGTCTGGCGTTGTCTAATTGTCTTTTGTCGTGGGCTTGCAGCCAGCCTGTCCCGGTCCGCCTTCCTGTCTCAGAGATACTACGAAGACTTGGATGAAGTCAGCTCAACCTCACCCGTCTCCCAGTCTCTGGAGAGCGAAGACGCACGCCCAGCCTGTAAAGACAGTGACGCCGTGACCCAGGCCCCTCGCCACGCCCCTGTGACTCGCACGTCTTCCGTCCAGCACAGCTTCTTGTCCCAGACAGCCGCCGTTTCTAAATCTCCTGGTGTGGTGGGCGCTTCCAGTAAGTAAACACCCAGATGGAAAGTTATCTATTCGCCTTCTAGGTTTCTGACTAAAAAGGAGCTGTAACAGGGTTTCACACTATCACACCAGTCAGTTGTTGGGCCCAGCACTTTGCTATAATATTCCAGAAACCAGAAGACTGATTCAAAACGGGTGTTCTCCCGGAAAGGGACTGGTAGGAGGAGACTCTGCAGGGTCCACACCGTCACCGCTGGACCAGCTTCTGTGCATGTGCACAGGCCTCCTCAGGAGTGCGAGGACAGGCCACTTGCCCTGTTTAGCGGCAGTCACAGCCAGGCCCTTCCGACCCTGGCCCTTGCAGCCCACTGCTCGCAGCCATGTTCCAAGAGCGCGCCAGTAACGTGCCGCTCTGGGTCGTGGCTCCCTGCCGGGACCTGCGTGCTGCTGCCTGCTGGCCAGGGGCTGGGGCTCGAGCAGGGCACTCTGTCGGGCCAGTCCTGGTTGCAGAGGTTCTAGGAGAGGAGAGCAGGCAGCTGACAGATGCTGGCACGAAAGCCACATTGATACCGCGCAACGAGGGCACTGAAACTGGCCAAGGGCAGTGCCCAAAGATTCACCGCTCACTGTCAGTTTTTTCCCTCACGCACAACTGCAAGACCACTCAGGTTCAGGGAACAATAATGAGATTTATTTGACAAACAAGGGAAAACAAAGAGTCACTGAGGCCATTGGTGGCTAGTTATCTTACCCCAGGCAGTGTCCAGTGCTGTGAAGTCCCAAACCAGAAGCTTCCAAGATGGCGACTTCCCGCCACTGAGGGCCTGGAGCCCGTGGCAGCCAGACAGTAGACCGGGATGCGGCTCGAGATGACGGCACAAGACGCAACAGGAGGTGCTCGCGGAGCTGCCAAGACGTGCCCGCTCAGTCAGACCAGCCCCGCGAGAGAGCAGCTGCAGCAGCCCAGCGGCCAGCGAGCGGCCGCGCTCACACCGCTGGGGAGGCGTCCAGCTGCCGGTCCTCGCCTTCCCCTCCGGGCAAGGTCCTTTCTTGTTTCCCGTGAGCAGCAAAGCTGAGGACGGTGTTAGCCGTGGAGCTACTTGCAAAGCCTCTCACCTTTTCTCCTCCGAGTTTGGCTTCTGGAAGCCTCTCCACGGCCCTCGGAGGCCCGCACAGCCTCTGGAAGAGGGGCGTGGTGGGCCAGGACTGCTGACCCTGGAACGGCTGGTCCCGGGGGCCACTCTGCGTCCTGTTTCCTATCAGCGTCTCCACTCGCACTGATCTTTTTGGTCTGAGCATGTTTCTGGGCTGTTCATCCTCACCTGCTCCCCGCTGCAGGAACTGTGACCAGGGGTGACAATCTGTCAGGAAGCAGCTGGGTGAAGTGTTTCAGCTGTGGGGGCGGCAGGCACGCTGTGCCGGGCCAGCCTGTCACGTGCTGGGCCTTCCTGTGCTAGCACGGTATCTAGTGTTAGCGTTTTCTCTGATGTTTACCTGATGTGGAGTATGTGCCATTTTAACTTGTCTCTGACCTGCTCTCTCACTTAATCTTTCTCTTTCCCTCAGTATCTACATCTGCTAGCAAAGTCATTCCTCAGGGGGCTGATAGCACAATGCTTGCAGCAAAAACCGTGAAACACGGCGCCCCTGGCCCTTCCCACCCCATCTCAGCTCCCCAGGCGGCCGGTGCGGCGGCGCTGAGACGGCAGAAAGCCAGTCAGGTGCCAGGTAAGAGCCGTGGCCGCACACCTGTGGGGACTGCTGCCCGCTGCGCCTGGCCCCACAGCAGGCACCAGCAAACAGCTGGCTCTTTGCTGCCTTCCGAAGAGAAGACTGGCGTGGCAGCCGCTTCCCAGTCTTGGGGAGACCTGGGAAGGCAGGGTCTAGGCTTGAAACCTTGTTCTCTAAGAGGAGTCTGAGATCTGCGCTTTTTGATGAAGCCGCTCATCCCTACATGTCGGTGTGTTTTTTAAATGTCTCTTCATTTTTAATTTCTTAAGAAGTCTGTGCACAGCGTACGCTGAGAATGGCGTGCAGCGATGGTTCGCTGCGACTTGGCGAACAGGGTGTGCCAGAAAACAGAACGAGCCTCAAATGAGCCTTTGCTCTTAGAGCCCCACTAATGTAAAAATTGTCTTGACGTCACTTTGAGGGGCACAGCCACCCAGGAGGGAGATCTGAGCATGCGTGTTTGCTTTCTAGCAGTGTTGGGCCCAGAGCGTGCAGTTTGCACGGTGCTCCTGGCGCAGGCCGGGCCCCTGCGCCTCAGGCTGCAGGTCAGCCTCGGCAGGCTGTCCACCAGCAGCTCGTCAGCGATTTATCAGTGGTTTGTGGCTACCCAGAATCTTCTCCATGCAGATTTCTAGGTAGTTGGCTCCGAGTACTTCAGTTAGCACTAGTTTATGATTTGTACAAGCAGGCGGTTTTGACGAAGGCTAGTTCGGCGCTGCCCCCAAAACAGTCGGCAGCAGTGCTGGCGTTGACCTCAGAGCCCCAGAGCATACGAGCACCAGAGGTCGCAGGGGACGCCCTCAGCGGGCTCACCCATCGCTGCGTCACCACGGTGCCCTGCCTGAGAAGGTGCTGAGACTCAGATGTCCTTGTTCGACTGAATACGGTTATTTGTCAGCTTCATTACTGCTTAGAACACTTACCAGGTTAGGCCTTTCTTTTTCAAAGACTGAAAAGGCATGGCGGTTGATGCAGACAACAAAGAATTCCCGTTATTCAACAGTAAAATGTTTCTAAGAAAAATTCAAATATTAAAACCCTTTGTAAGGCATCTGAAATAGATATGAAGCAGCATAAACAAGGTGACTTTTTAAGGTACCTTTGAACCTTCTGGGAAAAAGGGAAGAATTCTGTGACGTTTTCTTTAAAATTACGTGGGCCAAGCAGAATCTTAGCATTATGCTGATAGGCCTGAAATCAAGCTGAGAGACTCCATTATTTATAAACTTAAAAGCTGCCAGGATTTTAAGGATTATTCCGTTCTCAGCAGGAGGTGGGTGGTGTGACTTCCATCCTCATTTTGGAAGCAAAAATTTCTAAGGTGTATGCACCTTTGAATGTGAAAGATTAGAGATAAGCAGCTAAGCAAGGCGTCCCTGGAGGCTGTTTGGAGGCGGGGAGGCAGGCAGCTGCCGCAGACCTGCTCCCCGCCTGGCCCAGTCCCTGCCAGAGCAAGGACCCGTGAGCCAGTCCTCCAGTCACGGCTCAGTCTAAGCACCAAAAGATGTGGAAGCAGACAGGCCTGAGTGAGGCAGTGAGGAGCCGGGCCCTGTTACTGCCATTCCCTCCTTCAAGGCTTCTCGGGCGCTTCCGCACGCTCACCCATGCCCCGTCCTTGTGTCTGTGTCGCTAATCTGCGAGAAGAAGTATGTTAGACACCGTTCGCAGTCTCAGCACCCAATACAGAAGAGCCCTTGTGAAACAGTGACTGGCCGGACGGGAGAGGGCTGGGTGGGCGGGAGGACTCCTGGGCCTGAGCGCAGCTCATCCCTGTTCTCTGCCTTCCAGGGCGAGCGAAGCCAGCGGCCGGGAAAGCTGGCTGGGAAACTCTTCTCCCCTCATTGGTGCATTTGATAAGTGCACAGGACTTCACTCTGGTCTTCAGTAGTGGAGGAGGCCGTGTCCAGGGGCACAGCGCTGTGCTCACGGGGGAGGCCGCGTTCTGCTTGTACGTGTCCGGGTTTTGATCCTCACTGCGGTTCATGTGTCTCTCTCTCTCCCCCCTGTTCAAATAGCTGTAAGTACTTTGACTGAGTCAGCTCTGAAGAACGTCCCTCAAGTGGAGAACGTGCAGGACTGGAAGAGTAACCCAGCCACGACCTCTGCAGCCGTGGGGTATGTCGCGCCTCCATGCGTTGGTCTGAATTTTCCTGTGACAGTGGTGAACTGCCTGCAGGGAGTGGCAGGACTGCTGTCACGGTGACTCCCGTAGAGCTGCCTCAGGTTTGTGAGCGCAGCGGACAGCATGTGGGGAGCCCGTTGGGTCTCAGGAGACCGTCGTCCTCAGCTTGCCGGTACCAGACGCCAGAGTAGCCTCTGAGGCTGTCGCGGTGAGCTGCCCTGCACTTGCCGTGTGCGGGTCTCTGCAGTAGTCGCACGGGCTGTGAGGCAGGCGGACAGTCTCCTTCTTTTAGTACTCTGAAACTCTCGGGGTTCCAGAGTTGCTGTTCTGTTCTAATGCAGACTGCTGGTTTGGGAAATTCAGCGGCCCCTTGAGCTTGACAGTTCTCACAGTGGGGAGGCCTCACTTCCTCTCTCCAGGCACCACTCTCTCTCAAGTCTTTTGCCTTTTGTATGAAAAGGCAACCTTTGAAAAGAAAGCAGATCTGTGTGCAGACTTCCCGCTTCTCTCCCTTGCCAGATTGGTGTGCCGGGGCATCGCTGCCAGAGCGCGCTTTCCTTTAGTCTGAATCTGTGTGTAGAGTTCAAGGCGCTGAGCCCCTCCTGCCCCAGGCTACACGTTCCGTGGACCATGCCGGGTCCCATCGCTCTGTGCATTCGGTGCCAGGCTCATGCTAGCCAGCCCAGCCTCCCTGGTGGCATGGGAAGAGCTGAGGGACGCTCCTCGGTAGGAAGGAAGGTGGGGAAGGTGGGAACCAGCGTCATTCGGACGCCAGTGTCCGGAGCCCAGGGGCAGCCCCTGGCCGGCATTGCAGCACAGGCTGCGGCTCCCACGTCGTGTCCACTCTGCCACCCCGGGCTGGTCTGCTCGCTGTCTGCTCCGGCTCTTCCTAGCGGCCTGCCTTCCGCACTCTGCTGCCCTCTCTTCTCTGCTGTTTACTGACTGCCTGCTCGGGGGCTTTTCCGTTACCTTGGGGCCATCCTAACACTTCCCCTGCAACCACTTGCCTCTGGGGTGGCCTTGAAGCTTGGCTGTGATGGCATTTGTGGTGGTTGGGAGTGTCTCAAAGGAGAAGCTCTGTGGTTTTAGAGTCGGAGCAATCGAGGCCAGATTCCTCTTGTTGGTAGGGAGGGCGCTGTGTAGAACAGCCACTGAAAGGGAGGTCACCTGGACAGGGAGCCCAGGCTGTCGCCGCAGGCTGGTGCTCCTGAGCTGCCTTGGGGATTGACACTGCAGGGCATCTGTGGTGCTGTCCCACCGCCCTTTCCCAGCCTTGCCCCCGGACTGGGCATCTGCGCTGGCCTCCGACTGCCAGAAGTCCAGGCCTGCCTTTCTTCTGCCTTCAGGGAAGTGGATAAATGTTAGAGAGGAATCGTGAGGAGACTTTCTTCCTTCCCCCACAAAATTGGACTGTGCCAGCTCTTTAACTTGCTTGCCCGGCGGTGCCTGAGCATCATTACGTTTTAAAGACTGTTTATTAAGTAACAGAGAAGCTTCAAGCATCATTGACAGATGGGTTGTGTCTGCTGCCTCCCCCGATTAGAAAAGTTGAGAGGGGAGAAGATGTGCGTCACGAAACGACTTGCTCACAGACACTGTTAGCAGTAGCTTCCTGAGTTTATCGTAGTTCGTCTGCGTTGACCTTTTCCTGAGTGGCGTCCAACACTTACCGTTGGGTGAGCTTACGTGTTGCGGCTGTCGGTACCTTTGTGCGCCGCTTTCCGCCATCGTATTAAATAACCGTCCCGTCCTGAGGAAGAGGGCTTAGCAGGGGCAGACCCTGGCACGGGCCCCCACCCCAGCTGCGGACACACGGGGGGGGGTGTCCGACTCCCTTCTGCACCGCGCGTTTGGAGGACGACCGCCAAACTGCTAGTGACCGAGCAGCTGCCGTTAAGTCCTAGTAAAGTTCCAGGAGGAAATACCAGGGGGCGCGTGACGAGTCGTTCTGATCGAGTCTGGGGCTGAGGAGAGAGACTCAGCCGAAGGTTGATCGGTGACTGAAATCCCCAGCTGGGACCGAGGGGCCTGAGTGTGCGGAGGCCCGGGCCAGGAAGCGCAGGGCACGTTTGTGGTGAACTGGAGGGAAGGCTGGCGTGCTTGGGACTGGTCAGCAGCGGAGCGTGAGAAAAGGCGGTCAGCTGAGGCCAGGCATGAGCTTAGTTTCCAGAGGAGGCGGGATTTCTAGGTGGTTTGTTTGCAAGGCACGTCAGGCTGTCGCTGCTCTGGGGAGTGCCGGCGAGCGTGCACGTGTCCGTTCGTGCTTTCAGCCGATACTTAGTGCGTGTTTTGTCTTTTTTGTACATGGCAGCAGAAGTTTCATTTTTTTGGCCAATGATACAGTGCTTGGCGTTTCCATCCCATAGACTTCCTGCAGGCTGTGTGAGTCCTTTAGTCAAGGTCCTTTTCTAGTGTCCCTGAGGCTGGTGGGAAGGGTGTTCATCACCTCCTTTATCTGCAAGTCTAAATCTGTTGATGTATGTGTTGTTTTTTTTAACTTTAGCAGTTTTTTAAAATTAAGGCTTAATGTACATGCATTAAAACCCACCTTTTGTGTGAGTGTAAAATTCTGTGATCTTAGATAAACACAGAAACAGCCGTGCGTTGTTTAGCTGGACACATCCATTGCTCACTTGAGAATAGAGTCAGGGCTGGAGTCTGCTGCCTTCGTAATGTCCCCTTTGGTGAATTGTCTGTCTATACGTGCTGCCCATTTATTGGGCTGCTTTTGTGTGTTTTTATTGTAAGATCATTTGGTTGTTTATGTATCCTAGATAACGCCGTGTCGGTTGTGTAATGTCTAAATATTTTCTCCCATTCAGTAGGGTGTCTTTTTAAAAATCTACTTATTTGTGCATGGAGTTAGGGAGCAGCCCCTAATGTTACGTTTTTGATGTGTTTAGAACTTGCATTGATTCACTTGCTTTTGTTAATGGTGATTTTTGTCTTCTCTTTCTCCTGCTCAATTTGGCTAGAGTTTTATTCTCAAAGAACCAGCTTTTGGTTTGCAGATTATTTTTTCTACTCTTTCTCCACTTGGTCTTTTATTTCATTTTTTCCGTTTGCTTTGGGCTTTATTTACTCTTTCTATCTTAAAGTGGAAGCTAATGTCATTGATTTGCGATCTTTTCTAACAGGCATTTGGTATTACAAATTTTCCTAGGAAGTGCTTTGACTATGTCATACAGATTTAAAATATATTGTGTTTTCATTCAGTTCAAAATACTTTTAAGTTTGTTCTTTGGTTTCATTATCTACCTATGGGTTATTTAAAAGTGTGTTACTTCAAATAATTAGACATTTTCTAGATTTTTACTCATTTTTAGTTTCACTCCTTTGTGGTTGGAGAAAAGCTTTGTACGACTTGAATTCTTCAGATTTACTGGGACTCTATATGGAAAGGGACCGGCAAGATTTTTCTTAAAGGACAAACAGTAAACATTTTAGGGTTGCGGGCCATTCTCTGTCTTACTCTGGCATGTAGCCTGAAGGCAGTCGTGGGCAGCAGGGAAATGGAGAGGCGTGACCTTGTCACAGTGCAGCTACTCACTGGTGCGAGCGGCTGGCCCCGGTCTGTCACTTCGGCCTCTGACCGAGACTACCACCACCGGTAACGTTTCTTGTGCGCGTCGAGAGGACTCGTGTTCTGCTCTCGCTGGAGTTGCCGTGAACGTCGAGTTAGGTGGCTGATGGTCTTGTTCAGGTCATCTGTACTCTTTCTTCCCCCAACACTTGCAGTAGATATTTAAGGTAGGACATATACAGCCTAAATAAGCTCTGGGTTGTGCACTCCAGCTTTAACCAACTCCATAGAAACACTTTGAGGACAGCTGCATCCACCGATTTCCACTACTTTTTAAACTTTTTGTTCATTCTTTTCTCTTTCTCAAGTAACCTCCTGCAGATACGGTGCCAGTAGTGCTGGTCCTCCTCTGTCTTGTCTCCTGCTCTTTAGACAGCACCTGCTGGCTGGTGTCAGGCCCCGTGCTCTCTCAGGGCGAACCTTCCCTTGTTAGGAAGGGTCTCAGGAAGTCTTTGTGGCTCCTTTATGCCGCCTCGTCCTCACGTGCCGGAGCTTCGCTGGACAACCTGGTGACTGGACCCCGCGGCAGGGTGCCCCTCTCCAGGGCTCCACGGCCTCGGCTCGGAGCTGCACCGTGTCTCTCACTGCCTTCGCCCCGACCGCGTGGCTTGTGCTGGGTCTACTGGTCCTGCCAGTGACTGAGAGGCACATCGATGCTTTCAGCGGGAGTTGTAAATTTATTTTCCTTTAGTTCTGCTTTCTGTTTCGTGTTCTCATACTCTGATATTAGTTGCCTAAGTGTTGAGGACTGCTGTTTTCATGACATGGCCCAGCCGTCATCGTAGAGAGGGGTCGGCTTTGTCCCCTGGCAAGGTGAACTGCTCTGAGGCCTGTTTCCCCGCATCAGTGTGGCACCGCAGCATGCTTTGTTTAGTGCTCACAATGTTTCCCTGCTCTTCTTTGTACTTAACGTCGTGTCTCTGTCTAAAATAGACTTCTTGAGGACAGTGGAGAGTTGGGTTGTTGTTTTTTCATCCAAGCTTACAAGGTGTTAATTGGAGTGCATAGATTTTTTAATGCTCAGATTTTAGTCTATCATTTTGCTGACTTTTTCCTATTCTGTTGTTCCATTTTTCCTCCTTTCTGCCTTCTTTTTTATGATTCTATTTTGTTGAGTAATTAGCTGTAACTGTGTTAAGTGATCTTATTAGGGCTTATAGTTTAAGAATCTTGTAACAGTGTTGTTCTATTTCTTCCCTCCCCACCCCAAAATATAGCCTACGTTTCACTCCTACTTATGTTGTAAACTCTATGATGTGTTGTTACAAATTGGTAATTATCATATTCTCTTCATCTACTCCCATCTGGTATGATTTTCTCTCTGCCTGAAGGACCTCCTGTAACATTTCTTGAGTTGTAGATCTGAATTCTGTCAGCTTTTGTGTGCCTGCCAAGTCTTTCTTTCACCTTTGTGTTTGAAGGATATTTTCCCTGCATAAAGGAATTCTAAGCTGACAGTTTTTTCTTTCACTGACTTAGTGTCCTATTTAAAAATATAACTGGAGTCATGACCAGAACCTTAAAAATGTTCATCTCCCTTTTCTTCTTGCTGCAAATATTCTTTGTAGACTTTATAAAAAACAGTTCAAAAGAACAAAGTAAGTTGCCCTTTATTCCCATCACAGATGTTCAGTTACCATTTACATGTTTATTCATCTTTATTCTATGAAAATTCATTTTTTAAATAAAATTAAATACATGTTGCTCTGTAACCTCCTTTCTCAGCTTTATGTCAGCAGAAAGATGCTGACATCTTTCTGTGACATTAAAAACTCAAGCTTCTATTTTCACACGTGTTACAGGCCGTCTCAAGCTCTGAGGCAGGTTCGGCTTGTACCTTTAAGTCATCTGACTACTGGGTTTCACGCAGGGGTGGTCGTTTCACTCAGCAGGTGTTGGGGTGATGCCTCCGGGTGTGCAGTTTACCAGCAGGGACAAAACTTGGCAGCTGCACTCTCCGTGATGGACGGGAAAACTCTGGAAGTGGAACGGGTAGCTTCGGGCTCCGTACCCTTCATTCTCTTCCTTTTCCTTTTCCGTTCCTGACTTGTGCCTTCATTCGCACTCGACATACTGATCTTTCTTCGTGCTCACCTCATCTTTCAATCGTTATCAAAAAAATTGTTTACTACTTAACTTTAGCAGCTTTCACAGTTTAGATTTATTCTGCATGTCTGAATAAATAAAATGACATTTGTGGTAATGATTAAGAGTTACCAAAATAAAACATGATCAAATCCCTTGTTTTTTAAAGCTCTATAAAGTGTCGAGATGGGGAAGAGAGCAGGTAGCTTGGGCCTCCCAGCGGTGAAGTCTGCAGCGTGACTGTTTACCATGTTGATGTTCCTTCGAGTTTAATGGACCACGGAGGAAAGGCTTACCCGACCCTTGAATGCTTCCCCGTTGGAGCAGCTCACGTTACGGCTGCGGTGCTCTCGCTCCCTGGAGCTCGGCGTGTGCCGCCTGTGGCTGCGGCGGAGGCAGGCGGGAGCTCTCCTCCAAGAGCTCAGCTCGTGTGCAGCAGGCTGGCCGTGACCTCGTCGTGTTTATCGCGTTTCATGTTTCCACTGACGACTGTTGATGGTCTTCTCTCAGCGTCGTCTGGGTCATGGAGAATCAGAGAACTTAGATTCTGTCAGAATTGTTTTTCTCCGAGAACCTAACTTTATGCTCTTTGTGACCTGCATCACTGTGTCCCTGATTCCTAAGGCGACACCGACGTCCCTGGGCACGCCGTGCCGTGTGGCGCTGGTGGGTGTGCATGTTTCTTGGGGCTGCTCTGCGCCGCTCTCTGCTTGCGGGCTTCCCTTCCTGTTCACAGTGGCAGAATCGAGCAAGTCAGATGGATTTTGCAGGGAAGTAAAATACAGACATCCAAAACACAGGAATTTCAACTTGTGACTCTCCAGCTTCTCTTGACTGTTGCTAGCTGCTCATTTCCCTTTTTGGTTCACGATCACGGCCACGTCTTTGAACGTGTTTCTGTGGCGGTGACTTTTCTTTTTTGTCTGCTCTCGGATCTATGGGGCCCAGTTAGTCCTTGGTGTGTCACCTAAGAGGCACCGCACGGCGCCTCTTGCAGGGTCACCACGTGGCCCAGTGCGCAGTACGGTGGGTCCCGAGTTTGTGTGTTTGGGGATTTAGGTGCCCAAGCGAGTTACCATTATCACAGGTAAGAACAACAGTGTATACTCAGCCTGCTTCGTGCACGATTTAATTTACAGTCACGTCCTAACTAAATCTTGGGTGTAAGAAATGTGATAAAATCGGGACAAATTGCTGCTTTTATTTCTAGCTTCATTTTTGTTTGTCTTTGAGAAAGCAGAAAAGACCTTCCTCTCCCGTGTGACTCTCAAACCCGCGCTCTCCCCAGCCGCCTGCGTCTGCCCGGGGATCTCACATACTCGCTCCTTTCCTCTGCTGGAGGCTGAGCAGGGAGCGAGGCGCTGCCGGGCACAGTGTCTCCAGGGGACAGACAGTTTGTGTTTCTTCAGAGAGATGCACATTTGTACTTTCTGCCTTCGCAACAAAAATAAGGGGGATTTTGTTTCGTTAAAAATAACTCCACTTTGTCTCCTGCCTCTCGCAGTCTGATAAAGTGTATTGGGGGAGGGGGGGGTTCTTTTGTCATTCCAAAAGAGGATCTTGAGATGCATGTAAGATTATTAAATTTTGGGGCGATTTTCTTCTGTGAGTCATAGACTAATTAAGTTAATTTTTTTGATGGAAAAATACCCTAAGGGGTGGGGGTCCTGAAAAATACAACCAGACCTCCCCACCCTGTGGCAGCAGAGCTGACGTGTCCCATGGGTCCTGTGGAGCATTTCCTCAGGCTGGCGAAAGAGAAGCAGGACCCCCCACATGGTCAGGGGCTGTAAAGCTTTAAAGAAGTCACGGCTTTAACTTCCGTGCTAAAGACCAAATTTCAGAGAAAGCGCAGATTCCTGGGCGAGGGCCCCGGATCGCGATACCCTGGTCCAAGTTGCTGTTGTGGCCAGACGGAGCGGCCCCCGGCTGCGTGTGCGATTCCCCTGGTCGTGCTGAGCATATGTCTTGTGATTCCAGCTCCTCAGCGCCATTCTCTGCAACCAAAACGACTCACCCCGCATTGACCACGGCGGCCACCAGCCAGACAAAGCAGGTAACGAACTTACTGACTTCTGCTTACCGACGGGCAGTCTTTGTCTGAAAGCAGCACTGTGGCAAGTCCTGCCTCGTTTCAATGAACAGTAAATCTGAAAATTGTGACTCTCCCCTCACAACTTGTGCCAGTCTTGAGAGAGCCGGCTGTCAGGACCCATCATTGTCCTCATGTCGTCTGGCTTCCTCCCCCTAGTCGTCATGGCGCCCAGTCTGCTGTCTTAGGTCTGTGTGAGGCGTTTGGGTTTGCAGCTGTTACTCTCGTTTAACTGTCATCTCTGTTAACCCATACACAGCCACTAGCAACAGGCAGTGCAGGTGTGTAGATGTGTTTCACTAGTGAAGAAACCCAGGCTCAGGTGACCGAGGTGAGTTCCCACAAATGTGAGTGGTGCAGCCAGGCTGGGGTGCAGGGCTCCACCTCTCTGGCCATGGCTGCACCCCCGCCCTCTCAGTGTCCGCATCGGGGATGCCAGTTTGCTTCCTCCTGTTGTGTGTCTGCGTACCTACTCACATTTGTTATGTCTACTTTAAGTCTTTTGCCCAATAAACATCCTCTTACAAAAATAGGCTATGTCGTAAATTGGTAAACAATCAGAAGAAAATAAGAGGAGATGACTGGGAGGCAGCTGAAGCTCGCCCTCAGGCTTTTACTCAGAAAACCTGGCTGCTCATCTGTCTTCTGAGTAGTTTTAGATTGAACATCAGAACTTGCCTATGTGAGTTAGTACTCAGACATGATTCTCTCTCCCTTAGTTTGCCGTGACTTACAATGGCACTTAAGTACTTGGCACGGGATCATTCTTTTGGCGGTTCCTGTGTTCATCGTTAAGGACCCAGGAGGAGGTGTAAGTCATAAAAGTCAGAGTCCAGGGACCTTGGTGGAGATGGATGAAGCCAACAGTTTTGCTCCTCAGTTTTACTGTAAATGTGTCAAGAGCAGGAACCATTTCATTCCTGTGCTTTCATTCATTCCTGTCCACCAGCTGTCCCGGTGCCTGTGCTACACCAGCCCGTGCTGGGCCCTGAGAAAACAGCCGCTGCCCAGCAGCTGCACTCCAAGGCCTTGCGCATGCACAGCAGTGCTGTTTTCGTCCTCCACTGCCGTAGACTGAAACATTTTTAATCAAAATAACAGTGGTTATGCTTGCTTATTTTACGTTGTTATCAGTTTACATGTTCTTTTATTCCGGCTAGTGGTTTCACATCAACATCTTGCTTGTGTTCTGTCATAGAGGTCGCCCATAAATTCCCTGCCACCACCTGGGCCTCCAGCAGCATCCAGTCAGTTGTCATCTGGTGATAAAGCTTCAGGTCAGTTTGCACTTTACTTTGGTGAAAGTGATGCCCGCAGTAGGGTTTGCTCTGGGTCACAGAGGAGCTGACAGGACATCAAGAGGAGACCACACTGGAAAGGCCACCGTTAATGAGGAACCTCTGGGACATGAGTGTGGCGTCCCACAGCTCTGTAAACTTGTGGAAATGGAGAGGATGCTTTCCCTAAAATAGAGCCATAATGTTGTCACTTGTCTGGCTGGCTGGTCAAAGTCTAGGGAGGAGAACGTTGAATCCTCTTCTGCTAAATGGAAGGAGAATTCTCTTGGTTCACAATGACAGTTTAAAATCTGGTAAAGTACAGAAAGTGAAAAGGATCTGTTAAAAGATCTCGCAGTGATTATCACATCACTATGAAGAGATCCCCTGCCTCACTCACAAAGGTGTGATCATCCTCAGTGAGGTATAGTTCCCTGAGTGCTTTCACCAGGGCCCGCTTGGAGCGGAAGGAGCACTTAAGTGTGACCGAGTTTTGATGGGGCGCTCTTCCTCAGCAACCCCTTTTGTCAGCTCCTTTTTAGCACGTGGACCACGTACTTGACTCGTGCTGCTTCCTGCTGAGGGTGGCCTCGTGCGGGCCGGCTGCCAGGCTGTGTGCTCCCGCACTTGGCTCCAGCCTGTAACTCGACTCACGCACTCAGCCTGCTTTCCACACCTCGCGCCGTCCCGACTTCCCCGTGATCAGAAACGCTCCAGTTGGACACTGGATTGTTTCCTCAGTAAATAATTCCTCGCGCCAGAGTCTTTACCACGTTTAGCCAGAGCTCCAGGATGAGGAATGATGAGGAACCACAGTGGTTCTCCTGTCGGGAGGTGCAAGGAGGCAGGTGGCACTTCCTGACTGGGACCTAAAGCTTTAGGCTAGAAGGAAAATGGTAGCGGAATTGTTAAAACTGACTAATTTAGGATTCAAGTGAAAAATTTGTTTCTGTTTCTTGCTAGTATTCTAGACACTTCTGAAGAATCACGCATCTGACTTCTTTCAAGAGCCTCACTGGAGAGCTTTTGCCGCTAGCCCAAGCAGCTTGCTCCGTGTGTCTCTTGTGCAGTTAGAGTGCGTCACAGAGAAACTTGGGGCTCGCCTTGCAGCGGTGATCTGAAGTGTCCTCTCTCACTGCTGGGGGCTTCGCTTCCTGGGCAATCAAAAGAAAGGACTTTTTTGGGAATTAGAATCTAGTTTAAAAAAAGGCACTTCTTAAACTTTTCCCTCTGGACTAGTGTTCTTGTTAGTTACTGGTACAAATGTACCATTTATTCTCCTAATTGTAAAATCATTACATCTTCTCAAAAAAGTCTGTGGTCTACGGCTCTATGATGACAAAGTAAAAGCTGTCCTGTAGATTCCACATCCCAGAGACGACCACTCTTAACTACTTGGTGTGTGTCTCTTGTGGGTACTTTGTTGTTTTTAACAGAAATAGGCATACCCTATGTATGCTAGTCTGTAGCCTGTTTGCGTGGCCTCCACCTCCCCCCTCAGGTGAGCAGGATCTGGTTGCTCTTTCCAGACCGAAACAGCTGCACCTCACCCATCTGAGTGGGGCCCCGACTTGTGCTGTGCGCTTGCGCCCTGTCAGGTTGGGCCAGCGCTCTGCTGGTCTTTGCCTTTACGAGCATATACAAGGCTACGCCCCACATCTCCGTGCACACGCTGCTCGGTTACAGTAGCTTTAAAAGTAATTTTACTAACGCTTACACCCTGCTCATTTAAAGAGAAGGTACTTTTATTGTTTGGTGTGGTTTGGGCTTTCTGAATGTGATTTTTCCATTCTTCCTCCTTTTAAAGGTGAAACAGGAGGGGAAAGAGTGAGTAGAATAGCCCAAGCATTGCCGCTGTAACTTAAAAAGGAAGCTATTATTTGTTAAATATGAACAGTCCACATACAGATAATAACAGAAATGCAGGGAGAAAGCATTTAGCCAGCCATGAAGTCACTCATCGGGTATCTAGACTAAGAACCTGTTTCTTGGGCCTGCTTCAGTATGTATCCCTTCTCGGTGATCGTTGAGTCTGCTTTTCATGCTTCACGTTTAATCTGCGCTGGAGTTACTTGGATATCTTCTGGAAAGGAGAGGGTGGCAGGGCTCGGTTTCGAGTCGGCCCTGACACGGACCCGGATGGCGCTGGAAGGCCCAGGCCTGTGCCACCTCTCTTGACGGCTGCCTTGTCAAGACGCGGCTGAGGTCACCAACCGAAGCCACAGCTCCCCCTGCACGGCACAGTCGGTATAGGGAGGGGCTGCAGCAGAATGGTGTTTCTAGCAGGGTGCTTGGTAATGTTCTTATTTTCTTGCATGACTGCAGGACTGGGGACAACCAAGACCGAAGCGGCTGTGACTTCTGCCTCATCTGCTGTTGGCCCGTTCAGCAAGACTTTCTCATTTACTCCGCCAGGGTCAGTAATGAACTTCTGTTTGTGCAGATCACCAGCAGCCTTGCAGCTAGCTCCCAGTCCGTGTTGGTGGCCTGTCTGCAGCCAGACCTGCGCACGGTCCCACACCACTCCCTGCCACCAGACAGTGGCGGCCCCCGCCTGCTGTGCCGGTGTCTGGCCGTCTCCCCGTGTCACAGCATGTCTGTTCATTTTAAGCACGGCCCTCATTTTTTGGGGAAGTGGGTCTGTGTCACGTTCTGTAGCTCCTCAAGATTCTCACACTGAGGTCTTCTCAGCCCAGAAGTGACATCTGGAGACGGGAGGTGACGTTTGGTTTGGCTCTGGCAGGTCAGGCTGGCTGCGCTGACAGGTCAAATACTAAACTGCAGAGAGAAGGGACGAGAGAGCGGCCATTCGAACATTCGAGGCTGTAGATGTGAGCAAACCTGTGCCCGTTCATTTCTTAAAAGCAGCAATGGCTGTCCTTGTGAGTTGAGTCACTTAACAGGCGGTGTGTCCGCCAGCCTCATTCCAAGGGCCCGCTGAGCAGTCTTGAAGGTGCAGCCTTTTCTCTGTGCTACCGGTGCGTGCTGGCAGCTCCCACAGGGGCCAGGGCACCTGTCCCCGGTGGTCGGCCCCCCGACAGTGCTGAGGAGATGGAGCCAGGTGGCACCGGTAGGGCTGTGCGCTCAGTCCTCTCAGAAAACCCAGTCCCGCTTTGAGTAATGCTTCTATAACAGGGTCGTGCTAGCCACACTCTTCCCTGATGTTTCCAAATGTCCTTCGGTCTAACATAATAAGAGAAAAGAGGGTGTCAGAATTCCACTGTTTGATACTTCTCAAAGGCGAGGTTTTTTATAATTTTTTTAATTTATATTTTTTAGTACATCGTGTAGTTCCCATAAAACCCTACCACCAGTTAACCTGTGAGCCTTCACCGCAGTCCCTTCTGCTCTTCTCTCCCTTTCTCCCATTTTGATCTCCCACCCCCACCCTGTCTTACTTACGGTTTCCTGCTTGTTTGGGTTTTTTGTTATTTTTTTTATTTGTTTTCTTTCCCTGACCCCTTTTTTGGGTCCCCTGTAGTCCTCCTATCATGGAGACCATTTGATATTTTTCCTCTTCCTTCTGGCTTATTTCACTGAGCACGGTCCTGTCGTGCTCTGACCACGCTGCTGCGAATGGCATGCGTGTGTCTTTCTTGACTGCTGCGTAGTGCTCCATCGTGTATAGAGACCACATCTTCTTGATCCAGTCATCTGCTTTTGGGCATTTGGGTTGTTTCCAAGTCTTACCTATTGTAAATAGTGCTGCAGTAAACATAGGGGTGCGGGTATCTTTTTGAATTAATGTTTTTAATGTGTCCTCCCAAAGGAGTTTGTAGCAAATTTTAAAGAGTAGGTCAGTGCTGAGAGCTTTTGCATCTTTTACAAATATAAGTAATTCATTTTAACCTCGGTGAGCCCATGCCTTCACCCATTTTTTTAGAACAAGCTGAAAAGGTTTGGCTCATGGGGTCGGCAGCTTACCTCTATAGTAGTTCAATCTCCTCAAGGTTGAGACATGGAAAGGAGTCTGTTTAGAATACGCTGAAGTGTTTAGCCTCTTCTGAGATGATCACTGTCTACTTGAGAAAGACAAGGAACTCTAAGTTCGTGTTTTTCCTACTATACTTGATATACTTGGTCCCTTTTATTTTAAAACTGCGTAGTTTAGTTTTAGACTTGCTGCTGGAGATTTTGTCACGGGGAGCCAGCTGCCACGAACATGCTGAATTTTCTGTGGTGTCTTTACTCAGTGTCAAGGAAAGTGCACAGGAGAGGAGACAGTGGAAGACTCAAGAGTCTCTGAGCCACACTTTTAGCCAAGAACTAAGTCCTGTCGAGGCAGCAGCACGGCGGCTCCTGCTTCGAGTTTGCAGTTCCCATTGCCAGCGTTGTGGCTCTCCCCTGACAAGCTCTGGCCTGGGGTGGATCGTGAGAGCTTCTGGAGAGCCCTGCCTCCCCTGCTAGCAGGCCACCTGGCCACATCTCCACACGCGCGGCCCGTGTGACCCAGCCCCACCCCGGAAGCACGGGTTCCCCACTCACTCCCCCAGGCCTTGCCACTGCTCCTCGCTTCTTCCCTCACTCACAGTTTGCGTAGGACCTGGAGCAGCTTAACTGCTTCGGTGGGGGGGTGGGAGGGGGGCTGCTGTTACTCTGCTGCTGTGTATCGGCGGGTTGTGAATTCCCCAGAACAGATTGGACGCGTGAGTTGGGATGTCATGAGTGTTACACTGTGCCTTGGGTTTGTCTTTTTGACTGTCTTCTTCCGCCCTCAGGTCTGGCTTTAATTTGGGGACGGTCACATCAGGGCCGACGTCTGATATCCCTGTCCTACAAGGTACAGTCTCTGCCCGCCACGGCTCACTCACGCGCCCTCAGCTGGCGCAGGGTCTTCTGCACAGACGCGCTCCTGTCCCGCTTGCCGCCGGCTGCTGCGGAGGGTCTGCAGTGGGGGGCGCTGGAGGGAGTGGTGGTGTGCGGGTGTTTCTGTTTTCATGGTCAGCATCGAGTAAATACCTTTTTTAGGACAAGCAGGGCTGTGAATGGTAATGTGTGAGTTGAAATTTCTTTCTCCATCCTTTTTGTCTATAATTTTAAATTTCATCAATTTACTAGAGACATAGTGCTCTAGAAATCAAAGACCCAAACCTCGTTTCTTAAAGTTGAGGTGTTCTAGACTGGTGCATTGTAGCCCTCAGTTGTGGCCATTACACTTTTGTTATATTTCCCTCTTCTAGATTATTCCATTTAACACAGTCTCATGTGAATTTTCCACTAAAAAGTTGTTGTTTTATGGTTACATGGTTTCTGTATTGTAGATGTATCTTAACTAACCATTCATCAACTGGACGTTGAAGTTATTTTTAGGTTTTGCCTATAACAGATAATACATTGACCGTCTTTCATGTATTCATCTTTTTTTTTTAAAGATTTATTAGGGACCTCCCTGGTGGCGCAGTGTTAATAAGCGCTTCACTTTTTTTAAAAAAAGGTTTTTTTATTTATGCATACAGGAACTGGGGTACAGGCCAGAGGTGCTGGGGGTGAGAGGAATCACCAGAGACAGAGCGGGGAGCAGAACAGGCAGGTCCACTGACACACTGCTGAGGGGAGCAGCGGGGAGACAGGAAAGGTCTGCTGCGCCCTGTGGGTCACCTCCCTGGCCAGGGATCGAACTCGTGCTGCAGTGGTTGCCAATAGCTTCATAGTGCTGAGACTTAAGCCTATATGCCAACCAAGTGGTAGAAGTTTTTTAATTAAAAAATGGACGTCACACAGTCTCTTAGGGTGCTGCGTGAGCGGGGGACTGTGCACAATCCCCAGACCCAGGCTGTGTGGCTCTCAGCAGGCTCTTGATTTCATTCTTTCTAGAACAGCGACTCTTAAACTGTTTCTTAAACCTCCAGCCACTGGGAGATGGCAGAGCACTCTTACTAGAGGAAAAACACGGTGATACACAAAGACTTGTGGGGGTGGGGGGAGGAAAGAGATTGTCCAAAGTTTCAAATAACTTAAACAATAAAATGAATTAGTAATTTTAGTAGAAGAACAGACAATTCAAAGCCACAAACCACTCGGCACAACTGAGACTGGCCGGTGCTGACCAGGGAAGCAGAGAGGTCCTCCTGGAATCGTGGGTGACAGTAGGGGCTTGGCAGGGTCCCCAAGAGTCCACGGTGGCCGGTGGAGTTACAGACAGCACCGAGCACCCAGGCCCTTGGGCCACAGATGCCGCTTCTAGTTCCCCTGTTTACTGGCTGCTTATTGCTTGGCCAGGCCTGTGCCTGTCCTTACCCTCTGACAGCTCTGAGCTAAATACGGTATGTTAGCTCAGCTCCCCAAATGGGGAAGTCGAGGCCCAGAGAGATGTACAGTCCCTTTCCAAGCCACAGCAGCAGATGGCAGAGTGCCCGACTCTGGGGCCTGTGTCTTGACTACAAAGCCACATTAGCTCCGTGAAGCTACTGCCTGAGGGGAGTTCAAGGAGGTGACCTTTACCTGTGTGTAAAAAGGGTACAAAAGTGATGCTTTATCTGCCCATAAACACAAAAGGAAGAACTTCCATTTGGGCTCATTTGGGAGTGGGGAAATGCCCTCAGCTGGCACTGCCAAGAACGGTACAGCGACGAGCATGCACAGGGGCCTTTGGGGAGAACCCTTTCTCTTTTAGGATAACAATGTTATTTCACGTTTTCTAGATAAGCATTTGTTGTGATACAGCGGTCGCAAAAAGGAGTGTGTTCCTTGTCCCCTGAGCGCAGTGACTCAGCTAGGCTCCCATAGAGAAGCTTCCACCCCACCCCCACCCCCCAGGGAAAGCATAGCCGCCGCGGGCTCACCCTAACTCTTGACGGGGAGGCCCTCGAGCTCAGAAAGCTAAGTCAGTGGCGGTGCAAGAGGTCCTGTTTTGCCAAATCCAACCTGTTTCCCAATTTCTCTCTTGCTAGGGGTGATGCCCATCAGCAAAGAGGCAAGCCAGTTTGAGACCCTGTTCTCAAATGACGGAGGAAGCAAACCTTTCTGCAAGCCCATCCCTGAGAGCTTGCTTCCCGCGGGAGTCACACCACCCCACACCAGCAGCCCGACCGCCGCTTCCTCAGGGGAGCCCACCCCACTGAGCAGCAGGCAGGGCCCAGCCACTGAAATGACTGTCTCCACCATGGCGAACAAGCTGGAGATGCCGCCATCCAAGTTCGGAGAGTTTCTGTCTGCAAGTTCTCCGGCTGGAGAGACGCTGGGAAGCTTCTCGGGACTGCGGGTGGGCCCGGCAGACGACTTCGCAAAGCCGGTCAGCAAGGCGGCATCCACCGGCCTGACCAGCACACAGCCAGCCAAGGCCGCAGCCGTGCCCTCGGGCTTCAGCTTCTCCGGCCCTCCGGCGTCAGGGAAGCCCCCGCCGCCCCCCGCGACGTCCCTCACAGGCACCGCCACCACGGCAGCCCCAGCTACGGCCGCCAGCGCTCGCGGCGCCCCGCCAGGCGTCTTTGGCAGCCTGCCCCTCAGCAGCACGGGCGCCTGCGGGGCCGTCAGCTTTGGCGGCATAGCGCTGGCTGGGGGCAAGGCGAGTTTCTCATTCGGAAGCCAGCAGGCGAGTGTTGCGGCGCCCCCGTCAACCCCACCATCCACCGCTGCCACCACCCCACTTCCCAGCACTTTCCCCACGCTGTCCTTTGGAAGCCTCCTGAGTTCAGCGTCGCCACCCACACAGCCCGTGTCCTCTGGTAAGAGTCCAGAGGAGGCCACCACGTCGGCTTTGCCTGAGAAGTCGGGCGACAGTGACGTCTCGGCACCGGCGGCCTCCCTCCCGGGGCAGCAGCAGTCAGCCCAACTTCCCCAGGCGCCTCTGCCAGCTCCTGACCCCGTTAAAAAAGAACCTGCTCTCGCCCAGCCTGTGGCCAGCACCCCCAGCACTGCAGCCGCCACCCCCAGTCTGGTTGCGCCTTTTGCGGAGGCCGCTCCTGCCGCCACTGGGACCCCTGATGTCGAGACGGAATTGGCGTCTCCAGCCCCGCCCCCGTCAGTGCCCGAACCTGCCGCTGTCACCGCGACCACAGTCCCCAGTGCCACCCCAGTGGCCACAGAAACGTCCAGCCCTACCGCCACTGCCAGCACCGTTGCCAGCATTACTCCGAGCCCTGCTGCTGAGACGGTGTTCGGGGTGGCCACCTCGGGCTCGTCTGTCTTCACTCAGCCCCCTGCTGCCAGTTCCAGCTCAGCGTTCAGCCAGCTCGCCGGCAGCACAGCCACTGCCCCCTCGGCCACTCCCCTGTTTGGGCTGGCGGCGGCCAGCACCGCCCCCAGCCTGTTCGGGCAGCAGACAGGCAGCGTAGCCACCACGGCAGCCGCCCCACCACCAGCCAGCAGCTCGGGGTTTGGCAGTCCGGCCTTCGGGGCCGCAGCCACGGGCGTCTTCGGACAGAGCACCTCCGGGCAGGCCCCGGCCTTTGGGCAGCCCACCGGCAGCGCGGCAAGCGGCCTCCCCTTCAGCCAGCCCGGGCTCAGCCCAGCCCCTGCGTTCGGCCAGGCCGCCCCCCCCACCCCTACGCCAGCCAGTGGCAGCGTCTTCGGCGCCTCTTCCAGCACCAGCAGCTCCAGCTCCTTCTCGTTCGGGCCGTCTTCTGCCAACACAGCGGGAGGGCTGTTTGGCCAGAGCAACCCTCCGGCCTTTGGCCAGAGCCCCAGCTTTGGCCAGGGGGGCTCTGTCTTCGGCAGCACCTCGGCCACCAGCACCACAGCGTCCTCTGGGTTCAGCTTTTGTCAAGCTTCAGGTAAGACCTAAGGGAGGCTTGCACTGGGCTACCCCTGCGCCGTCTGGAACACTGGTGGCAGCCCTGTGCTGCTTTGCTGGAGAGAGGGAGACACGGGAGAGACCCGGGAAACCCAGAGGGCCAGGGAGTTCGTGTGGGCCAGGGGCTTCGGCCGAGGCACCACTCGTCGGCAGGCTCTGCGGTCTGCTTTGCCCCAGAGCGCCCACCCCACAGGGAAGCAAGCGCCGGGTACAGGCCGTGGCATAGAGTGGGTGACTCAGAAGTCGGAGGTCGGATGGTGTCCAGGCTGGCACCCGGAGACGAGCAACCTGACGTGCGGTGCCCCTCGTCCTGGCTGACTGCCCGCCGGCACCGTCCTGCTGGCTGGAAGAACCAACATGCAAAAGATGGTTTCTCCCCCATCTTGTAATGTAGTTGGAAACCCTAAATGCTCTACTTCTGAAAGCGGCCCGTCCTTCACTGTGGCGGTAGCAGGCTTCACCGGCGAGGGCCTGAGTGTGAGCCCGATGGTTCCCGTGTGGACGGCGTCTCTTCAGCAGCTGGGCTCTGGGAACAGACAAGGTTGCTTGTTCCAGCCGTCTGTTACCTTACTGCCTCCGTGACCGCTTACTTGAAAACGGGTGGGATCTACGAGGAAGGCGCTCTCCCAGCCTCCTGTCAGTGAGCGGTCGGCCCCGCAGCCTGCCGCCTGTTCTGTGCGGGCACACGTGGGGGGGACGCCTGGCCCGACTGCCCGGCAGCGGCCTGCTTCACAGAGGAGGGTGGTGACTTGCTGTAGAGGCTCAGAGGCCTTTCGAGTCACTCAGGAGAACAGGACCTAGTGCACCCTTTGTCTGCCGTCAGAACGGGACAGCCCGTCCTTCCCACGTGTGATCAAGCTGTCAGCACGAGTCAGAACCTCTGCAGAATCTTTTGTGTGTGACTGCAGAAAGGCAGCTACCTGAGCAGTCTGCTCCAGCCTGAGAGGGAGCGAGACTTGGTCCAGCTCAGCTGCCGAGATCAGTGAGGGGCTGAGCACGGTGCTCCTGCCCGCTCGCCCAGCCTGGGGTCCTTGACACAGATTCTGCCTGGTACCCCCAGGCCCAGTGCAGCCCAGCAGCTCACCTACCTGGGAGAAAGGTAAACCCCCTTTCTGGTGTTGGAGATTCAAGAAAGCCCAGGAGTAGAAACACTCGTGTTGCTAAGTCCCCTGTTGGAAAGACTTCCTGCCCGCTGGGGCACTAGACGAAGCTTGTGCCCTGACTAGTCCCGCCCCGGGATTTGGAAGGAGACGGGACTCAGACCTGGGACTTCGGAGTCCGTGCTGTTACCATGTGGTAGCAATGGGAAGGTCTCGCTTTCACCTGTGCTTTCTCTGCCTTTGTTCACGCGTTGATTTATTGTGGGGTACCTTAGCACACCAAAACCTACCTTTGGAATCTACTTTGATGTTGCAAAAACTAGACTCTTGCTTTTTTTTTTAATTTTACAGGTTTTGGGTCTAGTAATACTGGTTCGTTGTTTGGTCAAGCAGCTGGTACTGGCGGAACAGTCTTTGGCCAGGTAAGAGAGAGAGAATGTGTGTGTGTTTGCCCTCCCGCCCCGGGAGCCAGTGCACAGCACGCCCGCAGCCATGTGGTTCTCCCTGCCTTGTCTCCCTCGGGAGCGCAGAAGTCTTAGCCTCTGCTCAGACGTCACCACAGTCTTATTCCTTTGACCGTCCTCCAGGTAAGCCCTGCAGAAGTTGATGGCCTGAGCACCAGTGTCTGGCCTGCTCCGCTAGGCCAGGGCTTGGCAGACGGCCCCATGAGCTAAGCCTGTTTCTCAGCCTTGTTTGATTTCTTTTTTTAAGGCTTTGTGTTAAGGCTGGTTTTTACATTTTAAGAGTTTGTTCTAAAAATGAATATGCAGCAGAAACCGCTTACAGCCCCATGCTAAGACGTGCCTAGTCTCGGGGCTCCTGCTGGTGGCTGAGCCGCTTCAGGCTATAGAGCTGGCCACTTCCTTCTGCGGGGTGTGGTTTTAAGGGTAATCAGTAGTGCTTTTGTGAGTAGTGCTGTGACCTTTTTGACAGATGAGGACACTGAGGGCCCGGGGAGGCTGAATCTCCTGCGATGCCCCACACCAGCTCCTTTTAGGTCGGGGCTTGAGGAGCCCTCCTGAAGAAACACACTGTGACGTGTTGGAAACGAGCATGATTGGGAAGGTGAAACTGGCATCAGTCCCGTAGTTAGCGAAGTGGAAGGGATGTCATGGTTTTCAGTAGGAGGTTTTCTTTCCCTTTGAAGATGGCCCCTGCCATAGCCGGTGGTCCTTAGGAGGGAGAAGTGACATCTCCAACTCCAGCGTCTGGTGATGACAGGTGCAGTCGTTCAAACCAACTTTCCGCTGAAAGCAACTAAAAATACTAGGAAAAACCTGTACTTTGAAGCAGTGACAGCTAAGGAGGTATTCTCCAGAGCAGCTTTCCAGGACAGTGAGACCCCGAAGAAGTACATGGAGCAGAGGCCAGGCGCCCTGAGAGCATTTGCTAGTTTGAGAACGTTTGAACTACCTACTTAGTAATCCCAAGAGCAAGGGATGCCACACACTGGGAGTCTAACCCCAGTGAGGAGCGACTCACACCCCAACTCATGCCTGAAGACTGTCCCCACACCTTAGTTAGGTGCACAGGGAACTGGGGCGCTGAGAACCAGAGTCGGCGCACGGCCACACGCACCTGTAAAAGCTTGCTAGCCTGAAAGCGTGCTGTTTGACATCTTAGAGGAGATAAAAGACAAATGTCAAGAAGCCATAAAAAATAGGAAATTAGAAGTGTCGTAGCAACTTTGAAAAATAATCAAATAGCACTTCTGGAAATATATATTAATTAAAAATTAAAATGCAGGTTAGACCCAGCTGAAGGGAATAGTAATATACTAGAACATAGGCCAGAGAGTATATATTTTAGTTTCTGCCACAGCTACTCAACTGTGGCACAGAAGCTCTGTAAACAGCACATAAATGAATGAGCCCAGCTACATTCTGATAAAGCTTTATTTGCAGAAACAGACCAGACTTGACTTGATGCAGGGACTAGGCCCTTCAAAAGGAAGATAGGCCAGATCTTTGTCCCTGGGATGCACAGTGGGGAACCAAGGGAAACAAAAGAGCACAGGCCTTCAGAGGGAGCGCCTGTGTGCGTTTAATCGGATGAAGCAGAGAGCGATGAGAATGTGGAGAGGAAAGAATGTGTGCCACTGTGAAAGAAAACACGGAGTTTTCCAAAACCAGCAAACCATAGCTCAAACTCCAACGTGGCAGGCAGCATGGGTTAAAGGATCGAGTCCAAGACCTCCCCAGGTGCCACCGCAGACCCACAGAGGACTAGGAGACATTAAAAGCGTCCATCCGGAGAAGAAAGACAGGTCACCTTCAAAGGTGCAGTCCTTGGACTGACGGCTGACTCGTCATCAGAGACAGTGAAAGGCAGTCTCTCTGCCTGTGAATTTGTAAACCAGCGGAAAACATCTCTAAAGGATGAAGTGAAACCAAGACTTGTTTTAGATGAACGAATACTGAGGGAATATGTCACAGCCGAAGGAAATTGTAAAAAGCATTAAAGCAGAGGGAAAGTTTGATCTCACTAAAATTATGGCATTCTTAATTTTAGGGTACAACAAGCCGTGAAATAGGAAGGGTATAGCCGACGTAACCATCGGAGTAATTGTGGTCAGAATACATAACAGTACAAGTGAAGGAGAGCGAGCCCCCCCCAGATGGCTAAAATGGAAAGGACAACAAAATACCAGGATTGGTGAGGTAGTGGAGCAACTAGAAACTGGTTTACTTTTTTCAATCTGGAAACACTATTAGTAATTCACATGGAGACTTTTGAGCATTTCCAGATGCCCAGAATAACCAAATCGTACGAAATATTTCTACTTTCAATAGCCAGGGAAACCTGTAGTATAAAAATCACAATTGGGTGTCAGAACTAGGTGGTGCTCTGTGACAAATTACCCCCAAACCTAGTAGTACATGTTATGTGCAACATCGTGTGTGGCAGCCATTTGTTTGTTAGGTATGGACTCCATGGGCTGTACATGCATACTGGCACTGGAGGCAGTGTGGTGGGCGTGGTCGAAGCTGGACGGAGGAAGGCTGGACGCTCACTTATGTGTCTGATGAGGGCTTGGCTGTTGCCTGAGACCTTGACTGGCGCTGTTGGCTGAAACACCTGCATGAGGTTTGTGGCCTGGGCTTCCTCGCAACATGATGGCTGGATTCCAAGCAGGAATGTTCCAGAAAAGTGTGGGAACCAGATAGTAGCTATATGTTATGACCTACCCTCACGAGTCACAGAGCATCGTCTATGTTGCATCCTCAGCCGGAGTCAGGCGAGCGGGGAATAGGCTCCACCTCTTGCTCTAGAAGAACATGTAAGTCTAGAAATTTTGCTGTGTCTGTACTTGGAAAGTATAATCTGTCACGGCGGGACTGTCAGAATGGCGACAAGCCTGTAGTATTGACGTCAGGAGGGGAGCCCATCAGAGGTGAGCATGATGGTACGTTATTAGCATCTGGGGGCAAATGTGGGGTCTGGGTTAGACGCCTTGCTAAAGATTGCAAAAATGTCCTGGCAAGAGAAGAAGCTGTTGGCAACAGTGGGAGCAAACGATCAGATGGCTGAAAAGCACGTGAGTGGATGGTCCTGGCGCTGCACGCTGGGAAAATGAAAGTCAAAGCCATAACGCGATGCCATGCCGTACCAAGCGCTATAGCTAAAGGACAGAAAGGAAAAGAAGTATTCACAAGTATATGGGGAAACGTGAACCTTCTTCATTACTAGTTTGAGTCTAAAAAGCTGTGGGAAAGCGTGGTGGTTGCTCAGAAAGCTAAATGTGGAATTGTCCTACGCCCTAGCTCGTCCTCCGCTGGGGCTCTCCCTAAGGAACTGAGAACACGGCCGAGGCCTGCGCTTGTTCCCAGGTCACTGTGGCATCATCCCAAGTGACCGAAAGGTGGAAACAACCCAGGCGACCGTCAGTAGGTGACTAGGTCAACAAGACTCGGTCTGCATGTGCAGTGGACTGAGACAAAGGAGATACAGAACCAGAGAGCAGAAAACACGGGGGCCTCGGGGGCCGTTCAGTGCAAAGGGAGGCTGAGCGCTGGCGAGAGCACCTGACCCTAAGCAGATGGCGGGTGGCTAGCCGGCGGTGGGCCGGTCTGAGTCCAACTCGGTGCTGACCAGCGCGACACTTGGCAAAAAATCTGAACCATTGCCTGCCCCCTCACTTCAGCACAGAGCTAAACGAGCAGCCTCTGTGTGGGAAGAAGGCTGGTCTTCAGTCAGCACACCACTGTCCTATATACCAAATTTAAAAAAAAAAAAAACCCTAGAAGAAGAAAAATAAAAGAGAGCAACCTGTAAGTCACATCTTGGAAATCAGAAAGCAGCCGACTGTGATCCGGACACTGAAACCAGTAGGTGCAGGCTTTGAAATGACTGTTGTGATCAGGGGTTTGCGGGAAAGGAAAGTAACGGGTGAAGACGGATCTCCGCATGAAGGGAAACTTTTTTACAAAAGTAGTCTTGATCTGCTTCTGAAATTGAAATCTAGTGTCAGAAGTTTAAAATGGTAAGAGAAGTTTTAACAGTGAACAGCACTACAGAACTGTGGACTTGAAGATGCGTCAGTGGAAAAGGCCTAAAAGGAAGCTAGGAGAGACTGAAGACACATGTCCAGAACGTGTGCGGCCTGTGCCTCGCGCCCTGCCTCTTCCCCTGGTCGTCAGAGCCCGGAAGGAGCGGAGACAGTGCTGAGGAGGAGAGTGCTCCAGGAGGCAGTGGCCAGGCTTTTCCAGATCTGCTGCAGAATGTAAATCCGCACTCCCAAGAAGCTCAGCGAGCCCCAGACAGAACAGGTGCCGGCGTAACACCCCTGGACACGCCGTGTGGGCTCCTGAGGACCAGACGTACACAGAAAAACTCAGGCAAGTAAAGAAAGGCGACATCCAGGAGACAGCGTGCTGTATGCTCACACTGAGATGTTCGGCGCGGCACACCCACGGCAGAAATGCAGAGACTGTCTTCACAACCCAAGAATGTTCTGCCCCCGTCAGGGGGACAATTTTGCAATGTCTGGAAACACGGTTGGGCCTCACGACTAGGGGGAGGCCAGGAGTGCCGCAGCTTTCCACGGCAAGAATTGTCCAGTCCAAAATGTCAGTAATGCTGCTGTTAAGAAACCACTGTGTAGACAAAAGTCTCTTAGGCTATAAAAAGCACTGACCATAAAAAAAAAATAAAGAAAAGACTGGACTTGATCAAAAAATATTAATCCTGGGCCTCCCTGGTGGCACAGCAGGTGGAGCGCCGCACTGTGAAGCATCCACAGCACAGCAGCACAAGTTCGATCCCTGGCCAGACCTCTCCTGTCTCCCGCTGCTCCCCTCAGCAGTGTATTTTGGTCAGTCTGCCTGTTCTGCTCCCCGCTCTGTCTCTGGTGAGTCTTCTCACCTCCCGCGACTCTGGCCTGTGGCCCAGTTCTTGTGTGCATAAATAAGTAAATCTTTAACATCTTTTTTTTTTAAATGATGCTACTACTCATTAGAATCACATAACACAATACACAACCAATACAATAAAATTACAAACTAATACTCATTGAAAGACTTTGTTATGAAGTGAAAAGGCCGGAGATAGACTGGGAAAAAATACTGTACAGGTGTACAGAAGGCTTCTGTCCAGAATATACAAATCAAAAATAAAAGGTCCACCCAAGTTTAAAAAATAAAACACTCGGCTGGATGGCTGCTTCACAGAAGTGCATACAAACGGCCAGTGGCGCAGAGACCTGCTCGCCGTTGTTGGCCCTTGGAGATGTGTCGCGTGATACCCGGTGGCATGCCTGAAAAACTAACGCAAAATCACTTGTGGACAAAGACACCTCTTAACGTGTTGCTGGTGGAAATGTAAAATGAAGTCTCTTTGTTAAGCCATGTGACGATTTTTTATAAACATTCACAAGTTTTATGGTTTAGCAATTCCAGTCCTAGCTGTTTACTCAAAAGCAGTGAAACTGTATGTCCACAAAAGACTTCAGTAAAAATGTCCGTGGTACGGTGTCTGTGATAGCCACTCCAGAGGCCACGCAGATGTCCGTCCGCGGAAGCGAGGCTGAGGTGCGCTCTGGCTGCGGCAGTGGAGGGCGAGGGCGGCGGATGCACACGGCACTGGAGGGACCTCGGGAGCTGAGTCGGTGCGACAGGAAACCAAGTAAGAGGCCCTCGATTGGAAAGAAATGAGGAAAAGTCTATCTCTGCATATAGCATCATCTTATAAATAGGAAACTGTAAGAATCTACTGAAAAACGAGTAGAACTGAATGGGTTCAGCAAAGTTACAGAATACAAAATCAATCTATAAAATAATCAATTCTGATTTGACACATTTGCCACAGACCATCTGGAAATGAAGTTAAGAAAACAATTGCACTTCCAGTAGCATCAAAAAGCGTAAAATACTTAGGAATAAAATTGACAGAAGTAGTATGAAGTATGTGCCCTGAATCCTGCGAGACAGTGCCGGGTGACACTGCAGGGGTCTAAGTAAGTGGAAGGACATTTCATACTCACATAGCAGAAGGTGTCATATTGGGCCTCCCTGGGGGCGCAGCGGGTTGAGCGCTGCACTGTGAAGCATCTGCGGCACAGTAGCGCGAGTTCGATCCCCGGCCAGGGAGGGGACCCATGTGGCAGGGCAGACCTCTCCTGCCTCATCCACTGCTCCTCTTTCAGTGGATCTGCCTGTTCTGCTCCCCACTCTGTCTCTGATGAATCCTCTCACTTCCCGCCGCTCTGGCCTGTACCCAGGCTCTTATGTGCATAAATAAATCTTTAAAAAAAGATGTAATACTGCTAAAATGGCAGTTGCTGGCACCTCCTTTCCTGAGCGGTGCTCGCTGTGATCCTGGGGACCCACTTCCTTCCGGGGTTCTGGGTGGTGCTTTCTGTCCTGGCTGATACCAGGGCTGAGCTAAGCCAGACGTGCCACACACGGCTCCCGGCAGCACAGGGGCCGGGGCTGGGCTACTTCCCTCCTCCTGAGGACCGGGCAGAGCTGGTTGTGGGAGAGGCCGCGGGCTGCAGGAGAGAACAAGTCTGCAGGCCCAGGCCACGTCTGCTTTCATTTGTTTCTTGCTGTTAGGATCAAGTCTGGTTCACTCATGGAGTTTGCTTGGTGGGCCCCACCTGTCTGCCGTCACCCTGCCCTGTCTCTCTCTTCCTCGTTATTCAGCCGTTGAGAAGCAGGAGGCTTGTCCTGCAGCATTTCCAATGGCCTGGCTGCTGCTGGCTCCATCCTCTCAGAGTAGCTTCCAAGTTCACTTGTTCCTCTGGCCACTCTTTCCTTCTGGGAAATAGTGCCCTGATCTGGAGTCTTGATAAAACTCTGATTTGGGAGCAGTATTGTTAGGCTAGATCTTGAACACTTAAGTCTCTGTCTAATGATACGAAAGAATCACTGTTCAGTCTTTCGGACCCAGTAACGGTATGTGGCTGTGGTTTATGTTTTACAGATTCATACTGGAAAATCAGCTGTTGAAGTAGTAAGTTGCTTACGCACTAAAGATGGGGGAGTGAGGCACAGATAAAACTCGATTGACTGAATTGTTGAAGCTGGGAGGTGGCACTTCGGGCGTTCATGATACACTTCCGTATATCTGGGCACTTTCAAACCATCCATAATGTAAAGCCTTGAAGACTGACTTACTGCAGTTCTAGTGAGCGAGGTCCTCGCCCTCTTCGGGCCAGCTCAGGGTGTGTGCTTGCCGCCCGCTGTCTTCGTCTCTGCAGATGTCTTTTCTTTACCGGATCACATTCTTGAAAGTAGGTTCAACCTCTGGAATTGCCATTTTTTATGGACCAAAACGTCCACGTATTGGCAGACTCTGTCTCAGCCTGAAGCTGGGACGTCAGCTAGGTAGTAGACCCACCGCCACGCGCCCTCAGCTGTCTGTCCTCCTCCTTTTCACAGGGGCTCCCTGGTAGTCCGAGCCTGCGCTTTCCGATCGGATGACCCACTGCCGAGTGGTTGTAGTGATTGGGTACTCCTCCTTTTAAAGAAGTTTAAGAAAAATAAAGGGGAGAGATCTAGTGACTGGCAGGTTTATTAAGTCTGTCACCCTTGAGTAAAAACTTGCTTGTTGAGTCAGGGCGCAAAGGCCGGTTTGTCTGTACCAAGCAAAGGGGAGGGAGACAAGAGATGACGCCAGAAGGGGACAGGGCTGTCGCGGGCTCTTGGAGAACTGCTAAACGGGTGGAGTGGTGGACTGCCACTGTGTATTTTAGTTTTGCGAGCGTCTGTTTCCCGGATGAGTCCTGTGTGTTGATTCCAGAAGGGCAGTCTCAGCCTGTCTTGCCCACCATGGCCTCTCTAGCAGCTGGACACAGCCTGGGCCAAAGTTAAATATGCACATACGATGCTCTTGACCGCTGCCTGGACGCTCTTCCGGCTGCTTGTGTACCTGCAATGCGTGGAAGCGGCACTGGGCACACGCACAGTCCGGGCAGAAGGCTGGGGCTCAGCTGGGGCGGCTACACACCTTCAGAGCAGGCACACACTGGGGTGTTTCGGGATGTGGGCCCGAAACAGTTAAGCGCTTAGGGAAGAGCCTTGTCCCTGGGAAGAGCGGATCGGCGGTCCTCCCCTTGTTGCTGTCACCAGGCTCGAATGCGGCCACAGCTGGGCACATTTCAGGACTGTTGCGAAGTGCCTCCGCATCCTTAGCTCTTTGAATTCACCGCTTTGAGGTGGGTTATTATCCCCATTGAATAGAAGTGGGGTCTCTACACCACCGCCCACCCCCTCGCCCCGTGAAGGGGGCTCCTGTGGGGTTCTGTGCACCACGACCCATTTTAGAAAGCCCATTTATTCTGCGTGGCAGCCATGGAGATAGCGCATTACCTGGTGTTGGCCCCCTCGGGGCTGACGTTGATGTTCCTGAAAAAATCTGTGTCTCAGCAGAAGTGGCGTGTGCTGCCTGATTCAGCCGAGTCAGCTCACATCCCAAGTCGGTAGCATCCTCTGAGCAGGAGATTTTCAGACTTGGACAGAACCCAGCTGTGGTCATCATCTCGACAATGGAGCTAATTGAAGCTTGTTTCTGCACTACCGGGAAAGTCACAATGAAATAAAAGTGCACACGCTGGAGAAAAGACGTGGGAACCACTGATTTCGGTGCTGATGCGCTCAGCCAAGTACAAGAGGAGCCAGAGCCGGTGGTGCCTAGGAGTAGCGTGCACTCAGCTTTAAGCTTTTTCATTTGGGGAGAGGGGCGCCAAAGGGTTGGTTTTCCTGCCCCTGGTTTGTGTTAAGCAGAGACAGCAGGGAAACAGGGCGCATAAGCATGTGAACCTCCCACCTCCGTCAGTCTTGTTTTCAGAGAACTGTGAACGTGGACTAGCTTGAGAATCTCCGGTCTATTGGAAGTCCCTGCACAGAGTCCTGCTGCTGTTGGGGCTGCGGGGCGTCCGTGCCAGACCTCACCAGCGTTCTCTTGCTTTTCCATCCGTACAGGCTGCCGGGCCGCCTTGCCATGGGTGTGGCCCGGCGTCTGCCATGACCGCTCAGCCTGTCTCGCTTCCTGCCCCTGTTGTTCTGCAGCAGTCCTCCTCCTCCGGCGGGAGCGTGTTTGGATCCGGAAGCACTGGGAGAGGGGGCGGCTTCTTCAGCGGCCTTGGAGGGAAACCCAGCCAGGAGGCCGCCAACAAAAACCCATTCAGCTCGGCCAGCGGGGGCTTTGGATCTACAGCCACCCCAAGTAAGTCGAGAAGCCTTTCCGGTCCCTCGGGCTTCTAAGGCCACGGCCACCGTCCTCATGGTCACAAAACTTCAGTGACAGATGCACAAAGAAAAGACCTAGAAGGCCCATTTAAAATGTCTACCCCCAAGCAGTGAGGTCTGTTTCAATTCTGCTTTTTATTTTTGGTCTTTTAATGAGATGCGCCGCACAGTCATGAAGGGGCACGGAGCTGCAGGAAGAAGGTGTGCGCCAGCATGTCCCTGCTCGCTTCTTCGCGCTCGATGAGTGCAGGCGGACGGGCATAAGTGAGGCAGGAGACGGGGTGGGGGGGCACTTGGAGAAGCAGCATCTGGATTTTCGTGTGCATAGGACTGTCTTTGAGTTTGCTTTAAAATTCAGTGACTGTGGAGAAACGACACCCGAAAGCTGACATCTTCGTTATTTCTCATCTACATTTTCATCTCATTTTCATCTAAAGCTGTCTTTTCTGCTGGCACTTTCTTCTTCGGCTAATTTTGAAAATTCTTTGTTGATCTGTCTATTCATGGTTGGAAATGAAAGAAATTTGTTTGTTTAAATCTTTAAAAAAAAAAAAAAAAAGCATCCTGCTGCTGCTGGTGCCAAGACGGGAAGTTGGGAGCCTGTCATTCTCGTCTCAGCCTCTCCCTTCATTTGCTGTACCAGAAGCTTCCTTTGTTGTGCTGTGGGGTCTGCATGAACCCAGAGGAGGCGTCCTGCAGACGTGACAGTCACGCCCTTCAAGTCAGACTCAAGGAGTTAAAAGCAAAACTACCCCGAGTCTCCTGGGTTCACAAATCTGTTATTTTGATGTTACTCTCTGCCCAGGGATATATCAGGAAAGATTATAGTCATACCTTTTGACTTGTGAAATTGCATAATCAGAAATTTTTGTTCTTGAGCTTACAATCTTTAAGGAGGAATTTAGAATCCTAGAATGAAGGGATCTTAAAAATTGAGTCTAGTAATTTTCCAAAACTGGTTTTGCAGATGGATGCTTAAGCAGAATCCTGCCATGTGAAACAGATAAAAATAGGTTTACGCTGAAGCAGAGGTGAAGAACCAGGGAGGCACACCTGGTGATTTCTCCATCTTTTGCCCCACCCCACCCCGCACTCTGTCCCCCACTCTCAATACAGAATTTGAGGGCTCCAGAATACTTTGAAAACAAGAGTACACTCTGGAAACGCACCTCCTGTGTGGCACCCTAGTGTGCAGTGGGGAAGCACACGCGAGTGACGAGGCTGTGTATTTGCTGTCAGGTCAGAAAGTGGCCGGTCTGGAGCTCAGCTGGACCACACACACACCAAACGCACAGACTAGGCCCCTGATGGCTGCACATCAGGAATGTGGGTTTGTCCGAGCAAGGCTAGCGCCTGCGAGGTGAAGTTCCATCGGCCTCTCATATCCTCTCCAACTCCCCCCGGCCGATTGATCTCTGAGCCATGGCACTCAGCTCTCCCGGAGTAGCCTTCTCTCAGCAGTGGGCCGAAGCTGATTCCCATTGACTCACGACAACGGGCTCACACTCGCCCTGGCTCTGCACTCCGTGACACGGTCTTAGGGAGCGTGGAATCAGCTGTGGTGGGAGCTTCACAGCACTACAGGTCAGGACCCTCCTCCCCACAGCCATCACCGCTGACCCCTTAGTTTCTAACCCTAACCCTAGCCCTAACCTGTTGGTCTTCACTGTAAATTAGCAGTTTACTTTCATGCCTAGGGGAAGTCTGAGTGCATTTGAAGGGTACAGGAGAGACTAAATTTTGTTTTTAAATCTAATGTATGTTTTGATAGTGAAAGGGACAGGAGCCTCTGCAGCCCCAGGACCAAGTGCAGGATAAGAGGAAAGGGCTGCTCCTGTCCCAGAGCCCTGCGCACTCTCCCATCCCCGCCGGGACAGCCCACCCCCCCACCCCCACCCCTCCCGGGCGACTTGGCACACGGTTCTGGAGCAGGCATCCCGGTCTGTGCTGACCTCACTCCTGTGTCTCTCCGGCCTCGGCCCCTTCCTACTGCGCTCCCACTCCTCTCTGTCCCGGCCGGTGTGCACCCCTCGGTCATCTGGGCTGTCGTGGTGGTCTTCAGACACCCCGCCCCCACTGCCGTGGTCTGGAGATCCACGCCAAGTTTGGCCGCTTTTCCCTGCCAGGGCCCTATGTCTGCAGCCGCTGGCGTGGATGACGTCCACGCCAGGGCTTAATCTGGGTTCTTTCTGAGCTCATACCCCCACGTTGCCTCCGCCAAGCCTCCTGGCCTTGCAGAGCAACTCCGCTAGGCGTGCTTTGTCTGGCCGCCCTGGTGTGGGTTCTGAGTGCCGCGGCGCACGCTCCCTCACAGAGAGGTCTCTGCGTGCAGTTGGGCACCCAGAAGCTCCCTTGGTGACATTCAGGACTCGGGCTGCCTGGCCCTTCAGCCGCCCAGCCTCAGAAGTAAGCGAAACTTGAGTGACCGAGAAAGCAGGGCACGCTCCTGCTTGAGTCGGCCTGCCTGGCTCCAGAAGCTCCCTCCTGGGAAAGGCTTCATCTCTGCCTTCCCCAGACTCTGCCTAAGAGCACTCTCAGCCCTGGGGTCACTGCAGGTCCAGCACCTTGAGCTGTTGCCTGTCAGGGACCAACTTCCCCCAGAGCCTTGTCCTGTGGACACTGGTTAGAAACGAGGTGAGCACACGCTCTTTTCAGAGGCCTAAAGCCTTAACTGTGGGACAACGAGGAAGCCACCTGGTGCTAACGTGTTGTCCCCTGCGGCTGTTCTTTTGGAAAGCGTCCTGGACGGGAGCTCCTTGAAACCCTCCTTGCTTGTGCAGAACTCCTGTCAGGAGGCGGCCCTGCTGTTGGTTGCCACGGCAAAGGCCGATGGGCCCTGCGGGGCTGGCAGAGCAGAAGCCCGGGGCAGGGCCCAGGCTCACCTGTCCTCGTCACCCCCAGGGTGGAAGTCACCAGACAGCGGCGCAAAGATGAGCCTATCCCAAAGAAACATCACCCTAACGCCCAGGGGCCGCAGAGCTGCCGTGTTTTCAAGCGCTGCGGTCTGCTGTTACACAGCCATCGGGGAGGCCGAGACTCGCGCGTGACTGTGAAGCGGGGCGGAGGCGGCGGTCTGTGGCGCTGGGTTTCGTGGAGACTCTCAGCGTGCAGAGGCCCCGCTGACTGCCAGGACTGCGCTGTCCCTGGGGCGGCTTTGCGCTGTGACCTCTGCAAAGAGGATTTGGTTTGCCGCTCAGACCTGTTCTGGGCTATGGCGCTGGCGTGGTCAGGGACGGCACGAGCAAGAGCAGAGGCAGGAGGGAGGGCTGTTGCTGAGGCCAGCGGTGCGGCATCGTGATGTGTTCGGCCCTCGTGGCAGCCGCCTGCTCGCGTGAAGGCCGCGCCTGCCCAGCACCCCGCCGCCAGCGTCTGGGCCAGGCGGGTCCGCGCATGCTCGCTCCCTCACGCATCCCGAGGCCCAGTGCCCACAACCTCTGAGCCGTCTGTTTCTCAGGAGTCGGCCTCCCCGGCGCTGTCCCAGGGAAGCGTGTCACCTGCGTTTGGGGTTTCTCCGCGTCTAGCCCTGCTCTTGCACTTGAGCGTGGCTGCCGTCAGGAGCGCTGCAGTCAGCACTCTGAAAAGCCACAGTCCTCGCTCCTTGCTCTCAAGGGAACGGGGATGCTGGGAAGTGATGTTCATCTCCGGTGTCCAGTGTCTCACTACTGAGGAAATCAGGTGTGGCCTCCGGCTTGCTCCCAGGGGTGAGCCGGCAGGCGGCACCCTGCATGTGGCCCTCCCCGCCGTCAGCACCAAGTCCCCCCCCCCCCCCACCACTGGTCTCAGGTGGCCAGGCCAATGCCTAGAAATGTGAGTGGCCCTTGNCAGCACCAAGCCCCCCCCCCCCCCCACCACTGGTCTCAGGTGGCCAGGCCAATGCCTAGAAATGTGAGTGGCCCTTGCGCCGAGATAAAGCTGCTCGCTTCCTGGGCTGCAAGTCGAGAGCCCGCTCCTGGAAGCAACGGAGCAGCCGGAGCTTGGCCTGGACGGCTTTGGCAGCAGCGAGGAGAGCCCTCAGGGGCCACCTCTCCAGACCGCTGGGGGCCCAGAGCTGGTCCCTCCCCTTGCACCCTCTTAGTCTTGGTCACCCTCGCCGTGCACACCTGTTGGGCCAGGCATGCATGCGCTCTTGAGTGGTCAGCCCACTCGAGGGCGCCTCATTTCAGCTTCCTGCTTCTGCCTGTGACTTTGGGCGTCACCCCATTTCAGGATAGCTTCTCCTGGCCTTCTGGTGGGTGCAGACCATGTCAGTGTAACACCCGCCCAGACGTGTGGGGGTGGGGCCCTCTCCCCTCCCACAGAGCCTCGGGAGCGGTCCCTGACGCGTGGCTACCGTCACCCGGCGCTCTGCCTCACGGGTTTCTTGTAACAACAAAAATGTCTCGCCCACCGTGGGTCTTAATGGTCTCCTTTTTTACTTTGATTCGTGGAGGGGCTGAGTGTGGCGCTGAGGGAGTGGCACGCTTCGGCGAGCATCTTGCAGTCAAGGGCTTCTCTGGGCCTCTTAGAAAGACGCGACTGCTGCAGCCTCCCTGGGCTCACGTTCTTTGACCTCCCAGCTCTCGACAAGAGAGGGCAGGGGCTGCACCCTCGCTGGTTCTGCTGCCCTTGGAGCAGGGGGGGCGCGCCGGAAGCCCTCGCTTGGTTGGGATCTGCTCGCTTTTCTCCGGGGAGCGCAAACGTGAAGTCGGTGCTCACGAGGAAGCGGCAGGCCTGGCCTGGTACGGGCAGGCAGAGGAGTTTCTGCCGAGGAGGCTGCCCTTTCTTCGTGCCAGCGTATTTTGCCAGGAAAGCCTGAGTCTTGGTGCCGGTCTGACCAAGACGTGTCCACAAGAGGCATCAGGCTCAGAGGAGCGGCAGTGTCCATTTCTCTACTGTCCGGTTCCCCTGGGCCCTAGACTCCTGTCAGCCCCTTCTCCAGACACCCAGCAGGGCTCCTCCCGCTCTGTTCTGAGAGAGGGGGAGCGCCAGCCTCCTCACACACGTTCTTCCCTCCAGATACCTCCAATCTGTTTGGAAACAGTGGGGCCAAGACGTTCGGTGGGTTCGCCAGCTCATCCTTCGGCGAGCAGAAGCCGGCCGGCACCTTCAGCTCTGGAGGCGGGAGCGTGGCGTCCCAAGGGTTCGGGTTCTCCGGCCCCGGCAAGACAGGTACTGCCCGCAGTCTGCGTCCGAGGCAGGGCTCCCGGCGGGTCACGCGCAGGGCTGAGTGCGGGTGAGGCAACGCCCCCAGTTTGTGTTCGCTGAGCCTCTGCTGTGTTCCCAGGGCTGCTCTAGGTTTCCAGAAACACGTTTAGAAAGCACTGGTTTTACGCTGGGAGCGCCTGTGTCTTCGTAGGAAAGAAAACACTACTTAGCATGGCCCCCGCTGGCACCTACGAGGAAGGGGCAACTAAATCTTAAGCCAGAAAGCTTCTGGGGTCTGGTTGTCCTGGGCGCCCCTCCTCTGTGGGGCAAGGAAGGCGCTCTGCTCACTGTTCTGCCTTACGGTGACTTGAGCGTGCCGTGCGTGAGTGTACTGCTGCCACGCCCCCACTCGCATCCGGCTCATTCACGTTCACAGCTGAGCACAGCCGGCGCTCGCTTACGGTCACAGGTGCTTGGAAATCGCAGCTTCCGGTGGAACCTCCTAGGGCGAGCAGTTTCACCGCAGCTCAGTTGTTAGGGGCCCGGCAAGCCCTTCATGCGTGTTTCCATCACAGAACACGCCCGGACCTCTAAGGGAGGGCTCAGAGCCTTCTGATACTAAACCGTAAGTTTTATTCACCCATTTTCTAACCCCCATGCTCCAGTTCAGGGTCTCGGAGCGAGGGCCTTTCTGGAGCTCAGGGGACCCTCCCCTGGCAGGCTGCGTGCACTCGCACACTCGGCTCGGACAGTGAGACGTGCCCCTGAGCCTCGCTGCACGTCCTTGGGGTGTGGGGAGCGCTCGGGCACGCCGGGGGCACGAGGGAGCCCCTCGCAGATAGGGCCTATGCCAGGAACTGGTTTCCCTCACCCCGTCCTCGGGAGGTGTCACGGGCGCGGCTCCCACGCGGGTCTCAGGGCACGCGCGCCCGCCAGCACCCTGTCTCGCTGCCTGCTGTGGCCACACGCATTTTACAGCTGTAGGCTTTAAAGAGCAGTGTATGTTGAGCGTCAAGAACATACCTGCTCTCTATGCTAACGCCTGCCGCTCCACGTGCGTGTCTGAGGTCTGCGGTGGGCCTGCGTCTGCCCCTGCTGGGCGGAAGAGTGTGTGGAAGACGCTTTCTGCGGTAGACCGGGGGCAGGGTGCTTGCTGAGAAGGCAGCCCCAGGGGAAGCAGGCAGGAGACATCTCCTTCCTGTGTGGGAAAGGCTTGGAGTCGATGCAAACCCAGAAGGACCCTACCTGAGCCTGGTTGTAGAGGTGACTGGCTCCAGCTGCCCCAGGTGAGCTGTGAACCCCCTAGACCCCAAATGGCCGTGGTTTGCAGACCCGGGCACTGCCCCTCAGGCCCGCAGCCCACGCACAGGCTGGCTCCAGCCACTGGGCTCGTGCTTCGCAGTGGGGCGTTGGCGCCCGGCTGAGAGGCGAGGCCGCCGTCCCCTGCCTGGCCCCACAGCACGCAGTGCGTGGCTGAGAGCGTCAGTTGGCGCCGTCACAGGATGTGACGTGTTCGTTTGCGTCATGTGTTTTTATGTGTTGTTCCTTATCCTGGGCTCATTCCCGTTTGATTGGAGAATCTGACAGTTTGGTTTTTTTTAAAGACTTATTTATGCATACAAGCACTGGGGCACAGGTCAGAGGTGTGGGGGGTGAGAGGATTCACCAGAGACAGAGCGGGGAGCAGAACAGGCAGGTCAACTGAAGGACACTGCCGAGGGGAGCAGCGGGCACAGCAGGAGAGGTCAGCTGCGCCCTGTGGGTCCCCTCCCTGGCCGGCAGCAGGGATCGAACTCGTGCTGCAGTGGCTGCAGTTTGCTTCATAGTGCGTTGCTTAACCCACTGTGCCACCAGGGAGGCCCTGACATTTTTTTTTTGCTCAACGAGAAAACATGCCCTCCCATGTTTCAGAATATTCTCTGATTACTTGCCCCACGAGGCGCCTAGGTCGGGGTGCTGACCCAGGCGGTGTCCCTTCCGCCCCTGACGGGCGTGGGCACACAGCCTGAGGTCTGGGCGCGGGCGGGCCGGACTGCTGGCCCGGTGCTCCTGGGGCTCTGCTGCTGGCTCGGGACATACCGCCGTCCTCGACGAGCCCCTCCCAGACAGCAGAGGACGGCGCGTGGGCTAGGGCAGCCTCCTGCAGGCAGCCGGGTGCCCCGCCACCAGGGTGACCCCTTTTTGCTCTCAGAGATTTTTAGTCCGATGGTTTGGGTGAGTCTGGGGAGCCCTGGCGGTGTCCCCCTCCCTGCCCTAGAGAGCAGTGCTGCTGGGGTGATTCGAGGGGAGGACAGAAGAGGGGGCCCCAGGAAAGATGTGCTGCCGTCCCCTCCCTGCAGGTTCACCCCACTGCTCGAGCGGGAGCTGGTGGGTCTAGGGGTGGCGGGAACAGCAGGACGCCCTCGGGTGGGTGGCGGGGTCTCGCGAGTCTCTGGACCGTCTGCCTCCTCGCCCACATGCACACTGTGTCCTGAGTCTCCACGGCCGCACCTGTGAGGCCGGGCCCCGGTCACTGCGAGGGCTGCAGCAGCCTGTCCACAGCGTCCAGCACCAAGCCCGGCGCGTGTCCGCCAGAGGGCGGCGCTGTTAGCATCGCCCGCCAGGGCACTCTGGGTCTTCTGACGAAGGAGGTCACGAAAACGGGCCCCCAGCAAAGTCAGACCCCGTCCCATGTTGGAAGTGAGTTGCCCTTCTCCAAAGAAAACGCGCTGGGACCGCTGCTGCCGTTCCACCGGGCCACGACCTGCCGCCAGAGCCACGCACGTTCTGGCGCGCTGCCGCCCCTCCCGTCCGCCTGACTCTCGCTGTGACTTCTCGTTTTTCACTCACCTTCCACCGAGACGCCTGAGGCGCCAGGTCCAGCCTGTGCCTGGAAGAGCACGTAACGAGACCGGCGGCCGTCTTCAATAATTCACTGCAGGGCTTTAGCGCTTTTTCCAGCCGTTACATTTTCAACCGAGCAGTCTCTTGTCACGGCCTGGGGTTTCACTCCAGGGTTAGACGCAGAATGTCAGCCCAGACACGTGCCCTGGCAGAACGTGACTTCTGAGCTGTGCGACCGCTGGCGATGGCAGACAGGCGGTCGGGACACAGATAATGCAGCTGAGGGCGCTCGTGCTTGCTGTCAGAAGTAGACCTCTTCAGGCCGTGTCTGCCGTGCCGTCCACACTCGGGGCCTGCTGAGCCGAGGGCGAGTTGAGCAGGCCCCGGGGCCTTGGGACCCCGGCAAGAGCAGAGGACGAGCCCAGCGGCAAGTGCCCTACCCCCGGGCAGCCGGCACCCTGGCCTGGCCTGGCTACCCACACGCGTGCCCGCCAGCGGCGTGCTTGGGGCCTGCAGGGCCTCCTCGGACTGCTCGCCGCTGACAGAGCGTCTTATCGCACTTACACAGCAGCCTTCCTCCAGAGGAGAAGCTGTGCGCTTTCTTCCTGAGGATCTCTTCCTGACTGCAGAGAGAGTGCATCTTTCAGAACTCCTTCCGTGCAAGGGCGAGCGATGGGAGAGCGGGGGCTTTAAATAAATTAAAGCCTGGCTGCCCGCCCGCACCTGCAGCTCTCCCAGCTCTGCTGTGACCCAGCTCACAGGTTCTCCCCCAGAGGGGATTTTGGGCCTCTGATTGTACAGAGTGGGTGTCCACCCAGCAAGAAGCGCTGCCTGTGTTACGAGAAGCAGCAGGCTGGATCGGCGCCTCGAGAACACCTCCGTGGGACCGGGGAGTGGTGCGGGGCTGGGGAGGGACCCGAACCACCGGTGTGGTTCCTGGGGCGCATCTGGTTTTGCCAGACTTGGAGCCGACAAGCCCCACTTGCTGCCGGGAGGGCCTGGGCATGTCAGAGACAAAGGTCTGCCGGGTCCCGTCCCCCACGGAGCTCCCCAGCGTGGGCCGGGCCCTCGGCCAGTGACAGTGGGTGGGGCAGTTTTGGTTTTAATTCCTAGTTTACTGGTAGAAGAGGTCTAACCCTTTGTGACAGTCCTTTGCGTTTGAATTTCTAACGTATTTTCCCCTTTTTTTCTTCCTTTTGATTTCGTTTCTCGCTGCTCACTGTCCTCTTTTGTGTCCTTCCTTTCTCCCTGTTTCTGTTTGTTTGCCTCTGTTTTGCTCAGGTGGCTTCGGTGCTGCTCCAGTGTTTGGCAGCCCTCCTACTTTTGGGGGATCCCCTGGGTTTGGAGGGGTGCCAGCATTCGGTTCAGCCCCGGCCTTTACAAGCCCTCTGGGCTCGACGGGAGGCAAAGTGTTCGGAGAGGGCACGGCAGCTGCCAGCGCGGGAGGATTCGGGTAAGCCCCGGGAGGGTCCTCAGGACTCCCACAGCCCAGGCCGCCCCGGCCCCCGCTCTGCAGAGAGACGCCTTCCAGTCTGCCTTGACTCAGCTAAGGGCCCCTACCCTGAAGTCAGCAAACACCCCAGAAATCAGCTCCCACTTCCTGCCCTGTTGGGGAGGCGCGTGTCTTCCAGGGTGGGATTGGGATGTGTGGGCAGAAACGCACGCTGCTGCCCCTCGCGGCGGGGGCGGGGCCCTGCCTGGCGTCTTCGCGGCCAGCCTTGCTCTTCGGGCAGGGTTGCTCCGAGGAAGTTCTGGACAGGCCGTGTTCCCAGGCTCTGGCCTCGGGGTGTGGGTCTTGGTCTTGAGTGAAGCTGAGGTCTGCGCTCACTCGGTCTCTCGCCACCTTGGGCGGGGCTTGCGCGCCACGCTGCTTCCTGGGCTTCACGTGGGGACGGCTGGGTCTCTTCAGGGCTCCCCAGGGAAATTTAAAGCTAAAATCAAGGGAAACATTTTTTTAAAAAAATTTATTTATACACACAAGAGCTGGGGTACAGGCCAGAGGTCGGGGAGTGAGAGGAGTCACCAGAGACAGAGCAGGGAGCAGAACAGGCAGATCCACTGAAATACACTGCAGGGGAGCAGCGGGGAGGCAGGAGAGTTCTGCTACGCCTTGTGGGCCCCCTCCCTGGCTGGCAGCAGGGATCGAACTCGTGCTGCAGTGGCCGCGGTTTGCTTCATAGTGCATTACTTAACCCACTGCGCCACCAGGGAGGCCCTCAAGGGAATCATTTTAAGGAGAGTGGGGACCCACTTAAACCCACATTCCTGCCCGGTTCCCACAGCCTGCTCTCCATCAGGGAGTGTGGCCAGGTTGGTGGCAGGTGAGCAGGTCACCTTCGCTCATCACCCTAATGGACCAAGCCCCAGGGAGCAATCAGGGGGTGGGGCACAGCTTGTAAACGAGAAGTGTCTTAAAAGATGGAGTCGGGTGGGAGTTGGGAGTTGGTACGGACAGAAAGCAGGCAGCGCGGTGCCGCTCACTCTCCAGGGACCAGCGTCTCAAGGCCCGCGTGAGCCAGCACCTGCCCCTGGGCCTTCCTCTGCGTTGCTTTATGTTCTTGTTCTCCAAAGCTGAGGCGCGGGTTTGCTCTGGGCTGAAGCCTGTCCTCTCCGGGAGGCTGCCGTTTATACCGCAGCCCGGAGGGGTGGGGAGCCGCGCTGAGGGTCCCTTTCTCCCGGAACCAGGTTTGGGAGCAGCAGCAGCACCACCTCCTTCGGCACCCTCGCCAGCCAGAATGCGCCCACCTTCGGATCGCTGTCCCGGCAGACCACGGGCTTCGGGGCGCAGAGCGGGGGCTTCTCCGGCTTCGGCTCTGGAGGAGGAGGTAAGCCCGGCCTGCTTGCCACGCGGTCCCTGCCGCCTTCCCGTAATGCCTCCCCCATGAAACGAGGCCTCTTACCTGTCAGCTTGGCTCAGCATTTTAAGAGCCGAAAGCGGCTGAAAAACAAAATGTTCTTTGTAGGTTTTAATTAGACTCGTAACGTGCCACTTCCCAAATACGGAAACGACTGACTTGACTTTCTCATGAGACTTGAGGACCCAGATAGCGAGGGCTTCTGGCTAGACCCTGGCTGAGCGCGCAAGCCGGCACCCTCCGGAGGGGCGGCTGCTGGTCTGACACGCTGCCCTCGGCGGGAGGGCGGCAGGCCCTGGCAGCAGCACCCCGGGGGGCAGTCAGGCTGGAAGCCGCGGGAGCTGAAGAAACAGCTCCCAGAGGGCACTGGCTGTGCCCGGGCCCCCACAGCGAGCCGGGCAGGCCGAGCTGCCTGGCGCTCTGGCCTCAGGAGGGGTGGCTGGGGGCAGGGTGCGGTCAAGCTGCCGAGGGCCTGGAACAGCGAGCGGGTGGCTCAGACCGGAGGAGGGTCTCCTGCCTGTGCTGGGTCTGAGCACCCAGTGAGCCCAGGGCACGGGGGGGTGCCGGGAGGAGCCCGCTGCGGCCCAGCTGCGTCGTCCCACCGCACTGCTCTCATCTCGGCTTCTTTGTCCTTTTCAGGGTTCAGCTTTGGCTCCTCCAGCTCGTAAGTATCCGTCTGACTGAGGCATTCAACGGGGCTGGGGAGATGCGGTTCGGGCTGCTCATTTTCTGAACAGTTCATATCTGTCATCTGTTCTGAAAGTTCCTCCTGTGAGCGTGGGGGTTCAGCAGCAGTTGAGAGTTGTGTGGACAGCCGGTCTCTGAGAACAGGGCAGGAGGTGTGGGCCCGACCTGCTAGAGGGCCCAGCCGGGGGAGGAACGTGCCTTCTGGCCACAGACCGGAGGTGGGACCGGAGACTGGAGAGCTCCTCCTCCCCCGTCCCTGGAGCGCCCCGGGTCCAGTCGTGCTGTGACCCCCCGCCCCATGCTTCTGCGTGGACTTGCTCGACGCTGGTCCGTTCGTGAGCTAGGGTGCAGCCAGCTGACCGCCTTTCTGCGCTTCCTTGCAGGTCTGTCCAGGGCTTCGGAGGCTGGAGGAGCTGAGCGGGGAGCCGTGCTCCCGCGTCCCTGTGCCCGCGCCTCTGGGCCGAGTGCCCCGCAGCAGCGCTCAGGAGGGCATGCCCCCGAAACACCCCCGAGAGAGGCAGCACACACTCATGGCTCATGCCCCGTGTGCGTTTACGTTTTGTGACAGGTGGCGGCCCCTCCCTGCTATTAAACTCTGGTCTGTCCCCACCGCACGTGTGCGGGTGGTCCCAGCTCCCTGCCCGCCGGGCGTCCTCGACTCTGGCTCTGAGCACGCACTCGGCCGCGCCTCCCAGCACCCGCGTGACACCCAGGCTGCGGGGCCAGGCAGGAGGAGGGGACTCCTCCCAGGCCATCCGTCTCTCCCCCTTGGCCCAGGGCCGCTGGCGGGGGCGGGCTGTGCTGGCAGCGCTTGGTGAGGCCGCGGCTTGGTGTCTTCTCCCGGTGTCCTTCCGTTGGCGGGCGTCAGGGCCCTCACGTGTCTCGTGTGCGGTGGGGGGAGGTAAGGAAACGCACGAAGGCAGCGGCTGAGGCTCGGAAGAGGCAGCGCCACCTTCACGTGTCTGGGGGGCGCCAGGGAGACTCGGAGCTCTGTGACCTGGCCCCCCGCGGCTCTGGAGGGCAGCTCTGGAGGGCGGGGGCTCCCCGGGTGGTGGGCGGTGACGGGCCCTCCTGGCCCTCGCTCTCGGGTCCCCAGGCTGGGCTGAGGAGACGCTGCTGCCACAGGATGTCGGGGCGAGCGTAGCTCCAGGTTCTTCCTGCTTCTCTCTGCCTTCTCCCGCCGTGTTCTCTGTATCAGGCCTGTGACCCCAGACGGGCCTGGCGGTTAAGCGATGGCTCGCGTCAAGGTGGGGGTCGGCGCTTGGCCTCAGACACTGTGCCAGGGCGAGGGCACCAGCGGGGAGGGCTGGAAGGGACAGTTGTGGAGAGTTTGACGTATCAAAGGGTGTTTTTGAAAATGTAATAAAATGTTTCCCTGTGATGTGACTTTTCTGTTAGAGCCGGGGTGTTGAGGAAGGGGGTCCCCGGGGTGCCCGTACTACCCCCTTCTTCCTGCTCTGCGGTCCCATCGCTGCTGGCGTGCAGACTCAGGTCTGGCCCCAGCCCTGAGCACGGCGCCATCTCTGCGTCTCAGCAGCAGGCTGCAATGGGCACATGGGCTTGGGCCGCGCCGCAGTCAGCCGCCCACCCTGGCCTGTCCCCGCGCCAGTGGGCGAGTGCCTGGCCCAAGGCCCCTGAGCGCCTGCCTCTGGGGAGCTGGGGCTTTAAAACAGAGCGCTGTTTTTGGTCCTCCGACCTGAGGAGGCTGTCTCCACCTGTTCTCACCTGCTCCCACCTGTCCCCAGGCACCAGGCTCGGTCTGTGGTCTGTGCAGGGCTGTCTGAGTCAGGAGCTGGGGTTCCAGTGAGGGGGCTGCGGACGGGGCTGCTGCTGCCTGGCATTCCTTCAGGCCACCTCCTGCTGCTCCCCTGCTGCTCCTCTTTATAAATAGAAGCTGGCTTGGCCTCAACCCTGACCTGAGTCCCCTGAGCTGCCGTGGCCGGGAGGCAGCAGGGCGTGTGACTCCGGATCAACGCCAGATAGCACCGCTGCTCGCAGGAATGCCGTGCTGGTACAGGTCCCTTCACCTCCTTTTTTGGGGACGGTGACACCAGTGGGTGGCAGGGTTCACCCCCGCGCAGCCCGCCTGCGGCCCTGAAACCCAAGCTTCCGGGACTCCAGCTGGGCGCGAGCTGGCTCCGCCTGTCCGGGAGCCCCTCCAGAATGGTGGCCAAGCGCTGAGGCGGGCCCGGCGCCGGGAGGGCCCACGCAGCCCAGGCAGAGGAGCGCCGGCCTGGCGTCCACCTGTGACGCCAGGACAGGCTGGGCAGGGGGAGGCCATGGGGGACAGGGTCGTCTCTGCCTGGCCTCGCCAGACAGAAGTGTCATGTGTTCTGACCGCTGCTTCGGAGCGTGTCTCGGGGACTGAGGCCGAGGCAGGTCTCCCAGGGCTGGGAAGCACCCACGCGGCCCAAGTGTGCCAGGTGTGGCCCCACCCCGTCACGTGGCCCTGGAGCCCTCTGGCCCCGGAGCCCGTGGCCCCGTGCGGCCTGCCCTCCGGCACCTTCCTGGCGCGCCCTGGCATTGCTGTCCTGGCAGGCTCCGGAGTAGCTTCTGGGGCAGGTGCCTGCTGCAGGGAAGGACCCGGACGTGCCGCCCCACCTGTGACCACAGCAGGCCCTCAGCCTCTCGGCAACGAGAGCACTTGTCCCTCAGGGCAGCTGGGCCCTCGACACCAGCTGGCAGGGTGCTGTGGGGGCGGGGCGTGCCCCTAAAGCTCCAGGCAGCTGCTCATGTACCCCGCTACCCCCACCCTTCTGGCTTGGGCGGGGCATGTCCCCCTGGCTGCTGCTTCCTCGTCAAACTGACCCCCTCGTCGTGTCGTCATGGACAAAACCAGTTTTAATTAGTGAGCCACTTGCAGAGCTGGGACAGGCCGTCCAGTCTGGTCATGACCACCTCGGACAGCGACTCCACAGCGGGTCCTGTGACCCGTCGCTCGCCCTCGGCGGTGAGGACCGCAGGGCCTGCCCTCGGCGCCCCTGGAGCAGCCGGTGCCCTCGGCGCCACTGCCAGTCCCGGGCCTGGGATGAGAAGTGTGATCTCAGCTGCTCTCTGGAAACAGCCCAAGGAGGTGCAAAGACTCAGGTGGGCCGCCTCCTCCGGGAAACCTGATCACACCCTGCCTCGACCCCACCCTCTCCCCGGGGACTCCCCCTGCTCCCCGCTTCCGCTTCCACCTGCCCTTCGGGACCACAGGACTGGAAGGCCGCAGGCCTGGGCCTCACCGTGCGGCTGCATGTGCTGTCCTGTCTGGGACCACCTCGCCTCCCCCTCCCTCCCTCCTCCGCTTCCTCTCCTCCCCCCCTTCCTCTCTGCCTGACTGTTCCCTCATCACTTAGATGTGGACAAAGCTGTTAGCCTGAGACTGTCACTCCCAGCCCTCTGTTGTGTTCACGCTGCTTCCTGCGGGAAGGCCTTACCTCTCCCCGGTGCGTACAGCTTTGGGGAAGAATGAGCAGAGCAAAATCCAACAGACTCTGCCTTTAATAGGCGGGTGTGCTTTGTAAACGAGGGAGACGGGGTCTCTGCCGCTCCCACGGCACGCCTCACATCGTGCTGACCGGGGTCTCCGTGCTGACCCGGGGTCTCCGCTGGGAGCCCAGTCCCTCCTGGCCGCCCCGTCTCCACCGGGCACCAGTCAGGGCCCTGCCCGCCGCAGGGTGCGGGCGGCCACCATGGGCTCCCACGGGTTCTCTCTGGGCCCTTGTTCGTTGGAAAGGCAGTGCCCACCTGCTCTGCGGGAACCTGCTCCGCCTCCTGGGGGCCAGCAGGCCTGGGCACAGACCCCGGCAGCGGCCTGTCGAGCGTGTGGGCACTTCCCCTGGCCTGGTGGCCCCAGCCTTGTCTGTGGTGGCCTTTGCCTCAACTGTGCCGGGAGAGGAGATGGGAAAGGGGGACAGTCTCACTGTTTGATTCCTGGGGGGCACCCACCCAAGGTGCTGACTGGGGCTTTCTGCCGAAGGTGATGAGGCAGGGTGGGGAGGGGGAAGCAGCTGGCCGGGCTGCAGCTGCCTAACCCCCTCCTTCCTCTGCCTTCCTCGGGTTCTGGCCCTGAGGCACTGCAGGGCTCACAGGTCAAGCCACAGGCCCCCTGAGGCAGCAGCTCCATTGTTTCGCCTTCTCTACTTATAAATAGAACCCGCCTCACAGCCCTGGCCAGAGATTCTCGGTTTTAGGCCCTGAGGGCTAGCTGCAGAGAAAGACCCTCTGTGTCAGGAAGGCTGGCAGGACTCCAAGGCCCCTGCTACCAGTGGCGTCCCCAAGCGGCCACCTCTTGCTGCCCAGCCAGTCCTGGCGGTGACACTTCTAGCCCGCCACACCAAACAGCAGCAAACTCTGTGTTCATTTCAAATGCACACGGTCACCAAGACAGGTCATCTTCTGAGTCATAAAACAAGTCTCAATAAGCCGAAAAGCAGTCAAGTCATATAAAGGGTGTGCGCTGACCATGTTGGATTTGAATTAGAAATAACAGGAGAATTAGAAAAATCCCCAAATAATTAGAAGCTGACACCTTTCTTAATAACTACGGTTCAAAGTAAAAATGGAAAAGGAAATGAGGAAATAATGTTAAGTGAAAACATCAGATCACAGTTTGTGGAGCTAAGGCAGTACTCAGAGGGAAATTTATACACTAAATGTCTGTACTGTAAAAGGAAGACAGCTAGCTAAGAAACTAGAAAAAGTAAACGAAATCTTAGGCAGACAAAAGGAAATTGTAATAAAGAGCAGAGCGGAAGTGAATGAAATAGAAAACAGGACAAAAAGGAGAAAATAGATAAAACCAAAAACCGGTTCTTTGAGAAAAGTCATTAAATTGATAAAGGCTAGCCAGACTAAAAAAGGAAGGTGACGCTTATTACCGATGTCGGGGATTAAGGAAGATGCATCGCCGCCGATCAGTCAGATATTAAAAGACAACCAGTGAATTTTCTGAGTAACTTTATGCCAATAAATTCAACAACTTAGTTGAAATAAGTTCTTTTAAAAGTGCAAACTAGCATAGCTCATGCAGGAAGAGATAAAATGAAACCTTTGTAGCTATCGAAGTGAGTATATCATCAAAACATCCCAGTAAAGGGGTCTCCCCGGGGGCGCAAGCGTTAAGTCTCAGCACTATGGAGCTATCTGTATCCTCTGCCACAGGAGTTCAGTCCCCTGCCATGTAGGCAGCAGACCTCTCCTGGCTCCCCGCTCCTCCCCTCAGCAGTATTTCAGTCTATCCAGCTGCTCTGCTCCCCACTCTGTCTCTGGTGAATCCTTTCTCCCCCTGCACCTCTGGCCTACACCCCAGGTCTTGTGTGCATAAATAAATAAATCTTAAAAAAAAACTTCCCATAAAGAAAATTTCAGGCCCAGGTGGCTTCTCTAATGAGCTCTGGTAGTTAAGAAAGAATAATATTGACTATATATAGATTTTTCAAGAAAACTGAAGGGACTACTCCCCAGTCCAATCCATTTTGGGTGGCGTCATTCCGACAGTGGAGTCCTGTAAAGGTAGAACTTCCCCTTGAAGTTCTAGTGGTTTTCGTTCATGGACTTGAAGACTCTGCTAGTACGAGCACAGTCGCTTGGGGCTGTTCTATCCCTGACACTATTCTTTGCCCTGACGTCTACTTTATCTGACAGAGAACAGCTTTTTTTTTTTTAAAAAAGATTTATTTATTTATGCATATAAGAGCTGGGGTACAGGCCAGAGTCCAGGGAGGTGAGAGGATTCACCAGACAGAGTAGAGAGCAGAACAGGCAGACTGACGGAAACACACCGCTGAGGGGAGCAGCGGGCACAGCAGGAGAGGTCTGCTGCGCCATGTGGGTCCCCTCCCTGGCCGGCAGCAGGGATCAAACTCATGCTGCAGTGGCTGCTGTTTGCTTCACAGTGCGTTGCTTAACCCACTGCGCCACCAGGGAGGCCCGAGAACAGCTTTTTAGAAAACGACAAACAGATACCACTCGCCAAGGCAGATGTAAGTATTCTTAACAAAACGGCAGCTGTCGAATCTAAAAATATGTTCAGTACTAAAGAGCTAAAGCATAATGACCAAGTGTGGTTTGTCCTAGCAACGCAGGATTGGTTTAACACTTGAAAATCAGTGATTTACAGAGCAGAAGATCATCTCAGCAGACGCAGAAACAACACTCGGGACAATGCAATGTCCGTTCCCGATTAAAGCCTCTGGTAGCGCCAACCACGAAAGGCTGCTTTCACCCCAGACGGAGAACACAGCAAGAATACCCACACTCAGAACTTACACTCACCATCGTACAGGCGGTCCAGCCAAGGCACTAAGTCAAGGACAAGAAATACAAAACAAAGGAAGAAGTACAACAAGCTTTGGCCGCAGATAACGTGGTCGTAGATAACATGTAGAAAATCCTACGGCATCTACTTTAAAAGCTGCTGTGACGTAACTGACTAATATTAGGTTGCAGGATATGAGCTCAGTATACAAAATCAGTTGCATTTCCACATATTAGCCATGCATAATCATACATTGGAATTTTAAAAACCAATACCATTTACAATAGCATCAAATATATAAATTTCTTAGGTACAAATCAGACCTAAAGTGTTTAAGACCTGTACAATGAAAACTTCAAAATACTGCTAACTAAAATCAGAGAACACCTAAACTAATGGGAGGAGTAAGCCCTCCTAAAGCAGAAGACTGGTCCTGCTAAGATGTCAGTTCTCCAAGTCGATCTATAGTCGTGCTATCACCAAGACTCCAGCCAGCACGGGCATGGGAAAGGAGCTGGATTTAAAATTCCGGAAATGGAAAGAACAACCTTAGAGAAGAAAAAGTTGGAGGACTTAAGCTGTTTTGCTCCAGACTCACAAAACTATAGTATTCAAGACCGTTTGGTATTGGTGTCAAATAATTAGGCCAGTTGGACAGAATAGAACGCCCAGAAATAGACGCGCACACGTGTGATTAACCGGCTTTGGACAAAGGTGAAGAGGACACTAGTGAGAAGGAGCAGTGCTCACACATGGTGCTGGGCGGTAAATACTCACGCGGGGCAGCTCTGGCGGCCGGCCTGCACCCCGTACAGAAACTAAATAGACCAAAGACTTAATGATAAGACATAGGACTCTTAAAGAGCATAAAACCAAAGTTTCTCGCCTTTGAATTTACAACAGCTTCTTGGATGTGACCCCAAAGACACAGACAATAAGAGAAAAACAGAGAAATTAGGCATCAAGACAATATTTCAGTTTGGCACCCCAAAAGATGATTATCAACAGAGTAAAATCCTGCAGAATGCGAGAAAATGTTTGCAAATCAGGACTAATGTTAGAATATACAGAGAGCTCTTAAAATTTAACCAACAAGGGTCTCCCTGGTGGCGCAGTGGGTTAAGCAACGCACTGTGAAGCAAACCGCAGCCACTGCAGCACGAGTTCGATCCCTGCTGCCGGCCAGGGAGGGGACCCACATGGCATAGCAGACCTCTCCTGCCTGGCCCGCTGCTCCCCTCAGCAGTGTGTTTCAGTCAGTCTGCCTGTTCTGCTCCCCACTTTGTCTCTGGTGGATCCTCTCACTGCCCACACCTCTGACCTGTACCCCAGCTCCTATATGCATAAATAAATAAATCTTTTTAAAAAAAATTTAACAAGCATGAATAAGTAGATATTTCTCCACAGAAGATAGGCAAACAGCACAGGAAAATACGCTCAACATCCCCAATCAGAACCAGAGTGAGATACCCCTCACTCTCATAAAGATGCCGGTAACAAAAGAGCAAATAAATATGGGAGGATATGGAGAAATAGGGGCCCTGACACCCCGGCGTGGGGCTGTGGTGTCTGCTGTGGCAAACCCTAAGGCACCACCCAAAGAAATTAAAAAGCAGCTACCCAACGAGCCGACAGCTCCACGGCTGGCTGTTCGCCCAAGAAGTGAAAGCAGTATCTCAGCTATTCGTACATCCGTGTTCAGAGCCGCTTCGGTCACAATGGCTGGAACATGGAAGTAAGCCAGGTGTCCGCGAGGGATGCCTGAGAGAGCATTGCGGTCGGCCCTAGCAGTGGACTATTGCCCAGCCTTTGAAAGGCTACTTCAGGGATGAACCTGAGTAAAGAAATAAGGCAGCCGAGGTTCGGCTCACCCGAGGGCGGCGGAGCACTGAAGAGCATGAGACAGCGCAGGGTGGCTGCTGCCAGGGACCGCGGGGCGGGCGAGAGAGCAGTCGCCTAGGGGCACGGGTTCCAGAGGAAGGGGAGACTAGCGGCAGCAAGGGCCACGGCTCCGTGAGTGTGTAACACCACTCGGAGGTGTCGCTGAGAGGTGGGTGCAGGCTCCAGGCGTGTGCATTATACGCAGTGTGAAAGATGCACCGGAGACGGCAGCCGGAGCTCTGCAGAGGCTCCCGGAGAAACCAGGACGACCCTGTGGTCTTGGGGTCAACAGAGTTCTTAGGTACCAAAAGCAAAACCCACAATGGAAAATAGTGGTAAACTCAACCGAATCACAAGTTAGAGTCTGCGCTGTGAACCAGCAGAGGACGAGAAGACAAGCCCAGACCAACGAGTCCCTGAATCCAGGATGCTGACAGAGCTCGAAAACTCAATCAGGAAGCATACAGCCCAGTTTTCAAAATGGGCAAGAGACTAGACAGTCCCTTCACCAGAGAAGGCACGCACGGCAGACGGGCACTGGAACGCAGGCAGCAACTGCCGGGGAAGCGCATGCGGCAACGTCGTCGTGCGTCTGAGCCAGGGCTGAGCCTGGCGGCGCTGCCCGCTCTCGGCTCCGGTTCTCTTACATGGCGCTGGTCGGAGTGTGAAACGGCTCAGCCGCCTTGGAAAGCAGTTGGCTGGTTCTTAAAAAGTGAAACAGGGGCCTCCCTGGTGGTGCAGTGGGTTAAGCGACGCACTATGAAGCAAACCGCAGCCACTGCAGCACGAGTTCGATCCCTGCTGCCGGCCAGGGAGGGGACCCACATGGTGCAGCAGACNTCTCCTGCTGTGCCCACTGCTCTCCTCAGCAGTGTGCTTCCGTTGATCTGCCTGTTCTGCTCCCTGCTCTGTCTGTGGTGAGTCCTCTCACCTCCCACACCTCTGGCCTATACCCCAGTGCTTGTGTGCATAAATAAATAAATCTTTAAAAAAAAAAAAAAGTGAAACAGGGGCCTCCCTGGTGGCGCAAGGGGTTGAGCACCCCACTGTGAAACATCCGCAGCCACTGCAGCATGAGCTCAAGTTCGCCCATGGCCAGGGAGGGGACCCACATGGCTCAGCAGCCCTCTCCTGCCTCCCACTGCTCCCCTCGGCAGTGTGTTTCAGTGGACCTGCCTGTTCTGCTCCCCGCTCTGTCTCTGTGAGTCCTCTGACCCCCTACACCTCTGGCCTGCACCCCAGCTCTTGTGTGCATAAATAAATCTTTAAAAAAAAAAAGGCGAAGCGTGCACAGCTCGTGCTCCAGCCCCCCACGCCTAGGAGCCTGCCCAGGGGCCCCGTGTCCATTCTAAGACACGCTCGTGGCAACGTTACTTGTAACAACCCGAAGCAGAAAACCCGGGTGCCGCGAGCCGGGGCCCAAGCAAACAAGCCGCGCCTGTCCCTGGAGTGGGGCATAGCACAGAACGGAGAGAGGTGAGCTGTTGCTAAACACACCGGCCTGGGGGAGCCCAAATGTGCCGGGAGGAGCAGGACAGGGAGGACACGCTGCGGCCCCACGCAGGTGAGAGTCTACGGTGGCAGGGAGAGCAGCGGCTGCTCGAGGCGGGGGCGGCGGCACGGGGTGCTGGGGTCTCGGGTGCGCTTGCCATAATTCGCCAGGTCGACTTTGCGTGTGATGCGTCAGTGATGCCCAGACAGAGCTGAGTCTTCGAATGCGGACAGCACCACCTCCTCTTCTCTTTAAAAGCGGACACTCTAGTGGGACCTGTCGGAGCCAGGTGACAGTCAGGTGCGCGCTGAGTCACTGCCACCCAGCTGAGCCTGATTCTCCTGCCTGCCCACTGGCCGGCCCTCTGGGAAGGCAGGGTGAACCGGTGCCCGAAGGGACTGCGCAGGGTGCAGGAAGCCCCAGACCTCTCAGGGAAGGAAGGGGGTGGGCGGTGGGCGGGAGGCCTTTCTGGGCTCCCTGGCCCTGAGCCAGGGGCCCTGCCACCCCCACCCCGCTCCTCGCAGCACCTAGCTCCAGGCGGAGTCTGCACGGAGGGCGAGGGCAGAGCCCTGGCTCAGGGCGGAGCAGGCTGGAGTGCCCCGGCAGCCTCCCGTGCTCACCTGCGCGCAGGCGTCCGCAGTCCCTCGCCGCGCACCTGACGACCTCCTGCGCCGGAGCTGCTCGGCCGCCACTGCGCCAGGCTGGTGCCAGGCTTACCCTCCAGGGCCCGGAGGCCCGGAGGGACCCTTCTCCAGGCTGACAGCAGCTCTGCAGCCAAAGCAAGCGATGGCTGGCAGCAGGCACAGCCCTGGCGCGGACGCCGGCCCCAAAGCCCCCAGCCCGTCACGTCTGCAGGGTCTGGGCCTGCGTCGCCGGCCTGTCAGATGGCCCCCTCCCCCGCTTCGCTGTGCGGGAAACGCCTCTGCTCCTGGAAAGCGCCCAGAGGCGGAAGATTCACCTCTGTACCCACGTGGGGGTTCCTTACTCAGGCAGGGGCTCGCCCAGAGTGGCCCTGACTGCCACGAGGCTCAGCTTCGGCGGCCCGTGGCTCACCAGGAGCCGCATGACGGGCTGTGCTCCGGTCGGCCTGCGTAGCCGGGGGCCGTGGCCGCAGGCCAGGATGGCCAGCAGGGTGAGCCCCAGGGGGAGGCCCTGTCCCAGCGCCAGCCCATCACAAAGCCCCGGGCGTAGGAGCCCCTGACCCGAGGACCCGGGTCTGCCGACCACAGGCGGGATCGGAGGGGCCAGCGCCAGGCAGGCCCGGGGCTGGCCGGGGCTGGCCGGGGCTGGCCGAGGCTGGCCGGGGCAGGGCGGCTGCCTCGGGGACAGTTCCCGGGGTGGAGGCAGGACCGGCTGCCCCGCAGTGTGGATGGTTTCGTGGATTGGCCCTTGCAAGCGGTTCAGGTGGTCATTTTGTGGACAGTCCATCCCCTCCTCGGCTGGGCTGAGACACGGCAGGGGGACCGGCGGCGCCCTGATGCCAGCCGGTGCCAGCGTGGCAATGGGGAGCGTTGACCCCAAGTGCCCAGCGGGCCCGGGCCGAGGCAGGCAGACGGTGAGAGCCTCGGCCTCTCTCCTGCCTACCAGCCTGCGCAGGGTGGGGTGCGTGCCGCCAGCGCCCCGGCCCTCAGCAAGGCGGCCTTGGGTGGGCGTGAGGTGAGCTTGTGCTTCGCCTGCCACTCTCAGCTGGACCTGGGCCGGGCCACAGAGCCAGTGCCACGGTGGCTCTCCTGTGGCCAAGGCCTCCCGGGCCTGGCCGCCTGCGAGCGAGCCTCGGGCGACGGTGCGTGCTGCCCTCGGAGCCCTCCTTCCCGGGCCCAGCGCCGGGCCCTGCAGACGAGGAGACTGAGGCTCATGTGCCGAACGGCCGGTCCCTGCTACACTGGGGGCTCTCTGGGCCCCTGAGGCCTGCTGGCCTCTGCGGCCCAGCGCAGGCTGCCCCCATGTCCAAGAAAACCACAGGTCTCACGCCCGTCACAGCCAGCGAGGGCCGCACCCACCGGCCTCTTCCCGCCCAGACCCCGTCGGATGGAGAGAAATAGGAAGTGTGTCCCCCCAAGCGTCCACTGAGAGGCCGCCGCCTCGGGGGAGCCACAGACACGGCAGGCCCCAGGAGGGGCCCCTCACTGGGCTCTGCACACTCGCTGGTGCCCGTGACTGGACACTCAGAACTGCTGCCCCCAACACACATGCTCCGTCTGCACTCACACTCCCACCCACACTCACACTCCCAACCTAAGACACATGCTCCCATCCACACTCCCATCTGCACTCACACTCACACTCTCATCCACACTCACACTCCCATCTGCACTCCCACTCCCACCCCCACCCACACTCACACACACTCCCACCCGCACTTGCACTTCCATCTGCACTCACACTCCCATCCACACACACTCCCACCTGCACTCCCACTCCCACCCCCACCCACACTCACACTCACTCCCACCCACACTTGCACTCCCATCTGCACTCACACTCTCCTCTCACACAGCAAAAAGCCTGGACACAGGCGCTGACAGGAGGAAGTGAACCCTAGCCGTGCTCTGGTCCAGAACTGCCGTCCGAGCCGCAGCGGCCGGCTCCGCGCTCGCGCAGGAGGGGAGCCAGCCCCGACGCCCGACGCACGACTTCCACCGGCTTGGAAGAGGGGTCGAGCAGGGTCCCACCCCAGGGCCCCGCCTGCAGGCTGACCCTGCGGCCAGCGCGCCCCTGGGCCCGTGAGGGTCGGCAGTGCCTGGGCTGCAGCTCGGGCCACGGGACAGGGTGGGCCTCAGCCGAGCTCACTCGGCCAGACCAGTGCCGCGGCATGGACAGGAACGACCGCGTTTGGCCGCCGCCGCCTGCCGCCTGTGTGAGCGGTGAGCAGGCGCCGGGGCCGCCGCACTAGAGCCGGGGCCAGGCGGGCGCAGCCCTCCATCAGGCGCTCACCTGCAGGAAAGCGGGAGGGCTCTGGCCCGGGGATGTCCTGTGACAGCCTTGCTGGCCGCAGCCGCAGAGGCAAGCATGTCTGCTGACCGCTTTCTTGCGTTTAATAATCTCCTTGTGCCAGCGGCCATGCCCCGCGCTGCCCGGCCTTCCGCCTGCAGCCAGCCAGGGGGCTCTGGCCACTGGGGAGCCGGGTGTGGCGGGCGGTGGCGGGGAACAGCAACACCCCCGGACCCTTAGGGCCCCCAGGCTCTTTCTGCGCTCTTTCCCTCACCCATGAGAGGAAGAAGGGCACTCGCAGACGGAGGGGCGGAGGGGCCGCCGGGTGCTCAGGCTCGGCTGGGGGCGGGCAGGCTTGGGCACGTGCTCCGGGGGCGGTGTTCCTGGAAAGTGTGCCCCCCCAGTGCCCCAACCCCAGCCAGCCGGGAGCGGCTCTGTGGGCCAGCAGGTGGGACAGACAGCGGCAGAGACGGGCCAAGTGGCTGTGACAGCACCGGACTGGTGGGACGCTGGCGCGGACACCTCCAGCCACTGCCCTCTGCGGTCCCCTACAACGCCCCCTCCGCCAAGCGGGCCCCTCTGATGCCGAGGGGCCCAGGCTCCGGCCGGTCTGTGTCCAGAGCAGGGCCCCCCCAGGCCTAGACGTGGGCGGCCCCAGGCCCGGCCCCTGGGAGGGAGGGCCCGGGACAGCCGGTGGAGTCTGGTGTCTGTCTCATCCCGTCTGGGACGTCTAAATTTAGCCTGCTATCAGCCCGAGAGGCTGGAGGGCTTCCACGGTGTGACTAAATGCCACTTGGACGCCTCCTGACGCCTAACCACTTCCCCGCGCATCCCCCACCCAACGGCTGCCGCCGAGCCGCGGGCCCCGCTGCCCAGCCATGCCAAGAGCTGGACGCCAGGCGACCTCAGCGCTGCTGCAGTGTGACCTGCTCACCTTTGCCCGCTGTTGGCGTAGCCTGCACCCCAGTTCTGCACGCACCCCACACCCACACATCGCCGCCACATACCCCATACGTGGACACCGAGCCCGTGCACGCCACACACGGCCCTCCCTGGCAGGGGCCGGGGCAGCCCGCACGCCGCCACCGCCACCACCCGGGCAGGGGCGCGGGGCCTGTTATGCAACCTCCCGCCTTGGTGGCTCAGACCCAGGCAGGCGGCAGAAGCTGCCGGCGGCTGCAGTGTGGAAGCCCCAGTCCCCAGGGCCCGACGAAAGGCCCGTCCTGGACAGGCCTGGAGGCCGCCCGTGTGCCTAGGGGCGGCCGGGCGGCGAGGCGCTCTCCCCACGCAGAAGGCATCTCCTGCGGAGCTGGCTTCTCCCCGGCACCGCGTGGGCAGGCGGCCGTGCTGGGGCTGGGGCGCCCACCCCAGAGGCGTGGCTGGGCAGCTTCCGAACCACAGCCGCGCAGCTTCCTCGTCTGTCAAGGGGGGCCCAGTGGTGAGGACTCAGCGGTTACCCAGAAACCATGCAGAGCCATGCACCCCCACCACAGGGCCGGGGAGATGGCCACCCGGGGAACCCCACTGGCCGTCTCAGTGAGGGGTCCGAGGGGCCCAAACCCACTCCGACCGCCCCAGCGTGCACCCTGCCTCGGGTCTCCTGGCCCCGCCTGCCGTCACAGAAAGGCCCACCCAGGAGGCACCACCCTCCACGCCCTCCACACCCGGCCCTCGCCAGGGCCGGACACAGGCGGGTCCTAGCGGCTGCCCTGGCGGCGCGACCCTCTGAAGAGGGGCACCCTGATTGCCAGTCCCCATCCAACGGGCCTCTGGAAGCGCCACGCACCCCAAGTCCCAGGGCCACCTCCACAGCCGCCCCGCGCAGAACCCCCTCCTGGCCGTCACCCCCAACACGTTCACCCGTGGCCCGGGCACACCGGGCGAACCACCCCTCACACACATCAGACCCAGCCAAGCCTACTTTAAAATTATATTTTATTTGTGAATATCTGTTGTGGTTTTTTAAAAAAATCATCTTACATTTCGTCAAGTCTTGTGCCCCTAAGTGCATTGGTTGGTTTCACAGTACGCTCCACGGCCACGACGGTGCTTGCTGCCGGGACACCGAGGGGTCAAGGCCCGGGCCCAAGCTCAGCCGAGCAGCCCGGCCGCACAGCGGTGCTCCAGACAGAGGGCCTGGGCGCAGCAGGGCAGGGCATGCAGCGGGCTGGGGCTCCCCTCCAGGGGCACAGTGCTGGCCTGCCCGGAGGGCGCTCACACTCTGGGCACCAGGGTTGGGGCCCTTCGCCCCAAACCAGCCCAGCACACCACGGCCGTGCCGCTAGCCCCGCAGCGGCCCCCAGCGGCCGACCCACGGGGCCCGTCCCCCGTCTGTGCAGCGAAGACCTGAGTGCAGAGAAGGGCCCCGTCCCTGGTAGGAAGGGGTCCTGTAAACAGCGGGGCCCCCGGCCCCCGGCCTCTCTGGTCATGGGCCTCCGTGCGACCGGGCGGGCCCTGGGCCTGGCAGAGGCGCCCCCAGCACCAGCGGCTGCTCCCGGGGGCTCCGCCCTGCTGGCTCCAGGACAGCCGCACGCACGCCTCGGCAGGAGCGGGTCTGGGCTGCGGCTAACACCCCAACAAACAGCGCCCGTGGACGAGGGAGCAGAGCCGGCTGGGCCCGCCTCCGGCTGGGGCTGGGACGCCTGTCCAGGGATGGCTCAGCTGCAGCAAAGTGGATTATTTTTCTCATTCAACAGCTTCCTGTGCTTGGTTGTTCCTCGTCGAATGCAGGCCCGGTGGCATGGCTGTGCGTTCACAGACCCAGAGGCAGGTGGCCCAGCAGGGGCTCCCCGAGAGCTCCTGGGAGCAGCGTCGAGCAGACGTGGCTCACAGGGCTCTCTGCGACCCGGCCAAGCCCGGGGCTCCTGTCCCAGACCACCCCAGGGGCGCCCCTGCCTCTCCACTGTCCCCTTCACCCCCAGCTGGCCTGGCCCGGTTTACTTCTGAGGACTAGCAAGGGTGAGCCGGGGAAGCCGAGAGGGCTGCCGACTGCTCAGCCTTTGCAGCTCCAGGAATGCCTAGCCTGGGGTGCCTTCCTCCCCCCCCCCCCCTGGCGGTGCAGGCCTTCTGCCCTCCCTCCCTCAGAGTGTGGGGGCAGAAGCACTTGCCCTTCTTACCTCTGGACCAAAACTGNCCCCCCCCCCCCCCTGGCGGTGCAGGCCTTCTGCCCTCCCTCCCTCAGAGTGTGGGGGCAGAAGCACTTGCCCTTCTTACCTCTGGACCAAAACTGGGTCAAGGGGGCCCGCCCTCTAGGCATTTGGGAGTGTGGGTACAAAGGGAAAAGCCGCAAGCTTGGAGATGGTGCCGCAGACTCGGCCAGGGCGAGCCCCAGGACCGAGACAGCAGATGCCCCTGCGCTCACCCTGTCCCCAGGACCCGCCTCTGTCCTCCTGGACCCGCCGGAGGCAAGTTAAGGCTGCCAGGAGGAGAGAGGCGCCAGCGCCCAGACCTCCTGCGGTGGGGCTGCGGGGCGTCCCCTCTGATGGAGCAAAGGAAAGAGCGGCTGGTTCAGGTCGTGCCCTGCCCCTGCCAGGACTGGGGGAGACTCGGCCCCGTCCGGTCCCAGCACCACCCCCTCGGGCGGAAGAGTCCAGGAGAAGACTCCTGCTCTCTCCTCCTCGTCTGTGGCGGCGGGTTGGTCTTTGTGTTTTTTTCCCTTTAAATTCAGCTTAAGGCAAAAGTTTGGCAAAGCAAGTCTACGTAAGGCCACGTGACGGAGGCCGAGGGGAGCTGCCGCCACCGCTGGGCCCCTGCAGGACAGCCCCCTGCCCTGGAACCTCAGACAGAGGCGTGAAAAAGGGAGAAAAAGAACTGAAAAAAGCGGCCGTCAGGATTCGGGTGCAAGTGAGTGGCTGGAGCCGCGCGGAGGCCCGGGCTGCCGGAGAAGCGCGGCGGCAGCCCGTCCTGGCCAGGGCAGGTGGGGCGGGCGCCGGAGGGGCCGCACAGTGAGAGCCGCCCGCCAGAGGGGCCGGTGCGTCTGCCGAATGACCAGAGGAGGGGCTGGTTTGCGTGCGTTATTATTGGAGCCCGCCCCGGCCCTGCTGTCACCGGTGCTTGGGTGGGATCACCACCAGCGGCTGCCCGTACTTGGGCCGCCACATGAGGACCTGAGCGTCGTTGGCGTTGGGCTTGACCAGGGCACTGGCCGGGATGGGCTCGTTCTTGCTCAGGATCTTGGGCTGGTCCTGGGCAATGGGCTCCCGCAGCCGGGCGCGCTGGCCCAGGGGCCGGCTGGGGTTCACCTCGATGCTGAGCTGCATGCGCCAGTGCAGCGTCTGCAGGATGATCATGTCGTTGGTCGAGGTGTTGGTGGCCACCAGCCACGTGGTGAAGCTCTGGTCCCGGTAGATGTTGGTCAGCTTGGCCACGTTGCTCTCGCTCACAGGCACGGCCCACGTGACGCTGGGGTAGAAGTTGTCGTTCATGCTGATGACGAACTTGGAGTCTCTCTTGGTGGGGCCCACGATGGTGCACGTCTCGGTGGTGTTGCCGTACCAGGGGTAGTTCACCCCGTCCGAGTCGCTGATGGCCTCGATCTTGCCCTCCTGGAGGTCCGGGAGCTCCCAGCTGGACCTGAGGGCGGAAAGGCGGTTACTCCTCGGCCCCGCGTGCGAGGCTCCACTGGCGCTCCCTACACGAGTGTTCACAGGCGGACGTCGGGGAAGGAGCTTGGCGGCGCCGTGGCCCCGTCTGCTCCCAGAGAACTGGCCCGCGCCAGAGTGACCCCGCGGCCTCTGGCCCTGCGTGGCCGGTCCTGCGGGCGGGGGCTGCTCAGCATCAGCGCGTGCGCGCCCAGATGGGGCCGCTGTCTCCCGCCCAGGAGCAGAGGGAGCGCGGGGAGACCAGCTCCACTGGACGCACACCAGGCCCTGCCGGGCGTGGCTCCCTCTGCGCCTCCGTTTCCGCGTCAATCCAGGGGAACAACCTGCAGGTTTCGCCGCGATGCACCCACGAGACATGCTGCCCAGGGCCCGGAGACGGCGCTTCACGGAAGCTTCCAGAAGAAGCACTGAGGGACGCCGGCACCTCCGGTGCCCACGGCCTCCAGCCCTGAAGCCGCCGCGCAGACCCCTCTGTACCTTCAGGTCACACGTGACTGGAAGGTGACGCCCTCTGGGCCCAGGCTGCCTGGGCGGACGGTGGGCTTCAGGGCCGACCCCCGTGCCTCCGCCGCGGCGCCTCCTCCTCGCTGGCCCCAGCCACATGCCGGGCACACGTGTGCCTCCCGCGGAGGAGGGGTGTCTGCAGCACAAGCCGAGCTGACACCGGACCTGACCACCACCTCCCTGGGACGGGCGCGCGGCGGCACAGGCAGGCGAAGGCGCCGTCCCGCCACGTGAGCCGCCGGGAGCCCAGGCTGGCGACTGACCTCAGGATGCTCTGCGCCCGAATCCTTCTAGACCCCTGACCGCTGCCGTCCCCAGCAGACCCCCAGCCTACGAGCACGCACACGGCCACAGAAGCACGAAGGCGCCCACGGGCCGCCGGCGCGCCCACCGCTCGGCCCCACGGTTCTCAGCGCCCGCCTCGGGCCTTGTCCGGACCAGACCCGCCCGTCCGGCCAGCCGCTGCCCGCTTAGCGCCGGAGCATCCCCGGGAGGACCCGCACAGGAGGCCGGGGCGGCTGCTTGCCCCTGCACAGGGCGGTCAAACACCTCGTCCCCAGACAGACCCCCAGGTCGAGAGGGCAGGGGCGGGACTCGGGGGTTACCCTGCCCGCAGCAAGCACAGAGGGAGGCAGAGGGCAGCCTCAGGCGCTGCCTGTGAACTCTCCCAAGAGCTGCAGCTGCGTGGCCACGCCCAGCACAGGCCCACCTCCCCCAGGCACGGGAAGAGCCCGTGGCCCCTCCCCACCCCAGCTCGTGCACCCGAGCTCCTGCCGGGCACCTCGGAGCCAGGCCCGCAACAGTCTGCAGGGACCTGCCGCAGCTCACCCGGAAGCAGCAGGGCCAGGGCCACAGACTGAGGACCTGGCCACCGGCCTGTGGTGTCCTCACCCACCGCGCTCCGAGCAGCCTCGCTGAAGGTGAGTCTGAGGGGTGCAGGGGCCAGGCAGGGTGCAGTCTGCGCCGAGGGGCACCGCGGGGCTGGGGAGGGGACCCTGCGTCTCAAGGGGGCCCCCCGGCCAGGACCTCCGCGCTAGGGCCTCGAGGTGGGAGGTGCAGGAGCAGGGCCCAGGCCCGGGACAGGCGCACCTCGGAGCGAGGGCTGGGCTTGCCCAGCCCTGGGTGAGGTGCTGAGAGCACCCCTGCCCCGCTGCTGCAGAGCCGAGCCGGGCGGGGCCATGCGCCTGAGCCGGACTGGCTCCCCTGCACCCCCGTGGGACCCCGCCTGTCTCCCCAGGGTGCCAGAGTCCCAGGGCTCTGTGCCAGAGGGTCCCTGGCACGGGTTTGAGTTCCAGACCCCAGAGCCGGCCTGCCGGCTGGTCTCAAAGCCGGTTCCCACATCTCGTCCCCACCCTGGCGCCGCCACTGCCTCCTGGATTGTTAGTCGCTTAATTTTTCCCTGCAAATTAATCACTTTTTCAAAAAACAACTAAATGTACTCTTTTCTGAGAAACGCCTTCGATAGGACAAGTTGGGAATGAGAATGTAGATGCAGACAAGGGCGGGGGGCTCACCTGCATCACACAGGCCGAAGAGACCCTGGAGGATCAGCACGCCCCCTCTCCAGTTCTTAAGATTTTACAACTTTGTCCAACTTGCCAGAAGTTCACATTTTATAACTTTACAAAAACCAAGGTCCCAAGTCCACTCCCACACTGGCCTGGGGCCCCAGGCTGCCCCTCGCTCCGGAGGGTCTCGGCTCTGCACGCAGCCCCAAGGGGCAGCGAGCGGTATGCCCAGGAACAGGAACCCCACCCCTTTGGCCCCGCCCCCGCCGGCACCCCCCTAGCCAGGCCCGGCGGCCTGCGGATTCAGGCCTCAGCACAGAAGGTGCGCGTTGGGCTGCTTTGTTCTGTTCCTGAAGCAAACCAGACAGGGTGAAGGCAAAACCGAAAGTCTCCCTGGCCGCGCCGCCCGCCACAGGCTGCTCCCACGCTCTCACAAGCACCCTTCCCGCCCCTTCCCTCTGCGAGAGCACACCCACGCCTTCATTTTGTGTCTTCTTTTGAGCCAAACCAGGTTTCTGCCCCACAGATCTGACGACTTTGCAAAGACACGCCCAGCTGGACACCTGTCCAGCCGCCCGCGGCCGGGCCTCGCCCAGGGCCCCGCTGCCCGGCCCGCGGGCTCCTCTCCAAGTCCGGCAGCCGAGCGCTACCGGCTTGTGGGGGGCGGGGGGCTGCACGCAGGGTGTGTGACCCCCAGACACAGCACTCTGGAGCGCGGCCATGGAGGGCGTGAGTTCTGAAATGCCGTGAGGGACGGCGCCCTGCTGCCCAGAGCTGCCTGCACCAGCCCTGAGCAGCACCCCGGGGTTTCCCCCTGCCCAGGCCCCGGCCCGGGCCACACGGGCACCAGCGGTCCTCAGCCTGCGGTGCCCTGCTGAGGCAGCTGTGCCTCCCACAGCAGGCCATGGCCAGCCTCAGCTCTCGCCGCCGCTCGGGTGGACGGCAGAGATGGCCAGGCCAGCAGGGAGCTCACTCTGGCTGGGTTGTCCCTCCCCCATTTCCTCCTGCCCCAAAGCCTGGAAGCAGGGACTTCCCTCTCCCACCCAGCCGGCCCCTGCCCGCACAGATGGGGGCGGCCGCCTTCCGGGCCCAGAGGAAGCTTCTCCTCAATTGTTCTGCAGAGCCTGAGGCGCAGGAAGAGGCCATGTGCTCCCCAGGGGGGTCACCAGGGCCAGTCCTCGCTGTCCCCAGCCCAGCCACGGTCACGCCCCTGGGGCAAGCGGCTCTAGGTCCCAGAGGCTGTGCCCTCCCCACAGAATGGGGCCTCATGAGGCTGGCACCTGCCCGCCTCTCAGAGTGGGCAGTAGAGGTCTCGATGGCGGGGAGACCGCGGCAGCCTGTGAGAGCAGCAGGAGAGGGCGGCGAGGCTAATGCCGGGGTGACACCGGCCGGGCGGTGCGTCTGAGGTGTCAGTCAGGGCGCGGACGCAGCCCCGTGCGGGGCATCCGCCGGCCCCAGGCCTGGGCTGAGCGCCCCTGTGGTTGCCCCTTCGGCCCTCAGCTGCCCCATGCGGGAGGAGGGCGCATCTCTCCCCGCAGACAAGCAACCGGGCCGGCGAGGCCACAGCCCAGGGAAGGTGCTGGGGCCACCCGCCGGGCGGCAGACCCCGAGACCCTCTCCTGCGCCACTCTGCGCCCCTCGCCCCACACCGGACCCGGGCCAGAGGCCGGCCTCGGCCGTGGGCGCAGGCCGGGTCCCCGGGGCTCCAGGGAAGGCCGCTGGGGCACACGAGCGTGCCCACGCGGGCGGTGACTGTCACTCAACAGCCACCAGTTGATGACAGGTGGGGCTGGTGTCTCCAGCAGTCTGGGGTGGCTTTGAAAGGGATGTGGGTTGGACCCCAAGCCAGACAGCACCTCTCCAGCCAGCAGGGCGAGCACGGCTCCCGGCCATCTACACCCGGGGCCTGGCCGCCCTCAACCGGGGCCAGGCCGTCTACACCCGGGGCCTGGCCGTCTACACCCAGGGACGGGCCGTCTACACTGGGGCCTGGCCGTCTGCACCCGGGGCCTGGCTGCCTGCAACCGGGGCCGGGCCATCTGCACCAGGGCCGGGCCGTCTACACCCGGGGCCGGGCCGCCTGCACCCGGGGCCGGGCCGTCTACACCTGGGGCCGGGCCGTCTGCACCCGGGGCCGGGCCATCTGCACCGGGGCCGGGCCGTCTACACCCGGGGCCGGGCTACCTGCACCGGGGCCGGGCCGCCTGCACCCGGGGCCGGGCCGTCTACACCTGGGGCCGGGCCGTCTGCACCCGGGGCCGGGCCATCTGCACCGGGGCCGGGCCGCCTGTGCTGCTGCCTCCGGCACACAGGCCAGAATGTCATTCTGAAGAGTGCTCCCGGGTACACAGCCATTTCTCTGATGGACAAGGGTGATGTCTGGGGAGCCAGGGTTTGGGTTAAGTGTCTGGAATTCACATTTCGAACGCAAGCCCATCTGTAGAGAGCAAGAAACCTTCACCCCCGCTGTCCCCTCCCTGGGCCACTAAAGCCCAGCAGGTGGCTTCGCTGCCAGGGCGCAGATTTTCTGGGTGCAGCGCAGCGCTCAGCCTGGGTGGCGTCGCCTCCCCGGGGGCAGGCTGTGTCTGGAGACAGCGGGGCCGGCACAGGCTCCTGTGGTGGGGACACCAGCGTGCTGGTCAGCAGCAATGGACCCGGCAGCCTGCGGTGCACGGGCAGGGCCGACCGCAGCCCCGGCCGCACCCAGCCCGGCACACCTCGCCCTCTCACGTCCCGGCCTTGCGCGTGGAGGAGTCGAGCCGAGGCGCAGGGAGGGCAGTCCGCGGATCCCCCCACACCAAGATGCTGCGACCCACGTTCGAGAAGGCCAAGGTGGGGTCTTCCTGGACAATGACCCTCGTCTGCCCAGATCACGGCCGGTGACCAGAGAGCCCTGCCCTGAACGGGAGCCCCTCCCTCCGTGACTCAGTTTCCCCACGCTCTGTGGACGGACAGTAAGCCAGGCAGCGTGCCGGCCGCAGAGCCACCACAGCTGGTCCTCGCGCTGAGCCCTGGACACGGGCAGGGAGCCTCCAGGAGGCAACCTGCCAGGGTCCCAGGCCCCGCCTGGGGAGCCCCGGGACCAGGGAGAAGGGCCCAAGACGGAGGGCCCAGCTCTGAGAGCCAGCGGGGCCCAGGGGGAGAGAGGACACACGGAAACACACCACTGTGAGCACGCGTCTTAAGTCTGTGAAAGCGGAAGAGAGGGGCCGGGAGGTCATACAAGACGGGGGAGCCTGCGTCTGTCTGGGCTGCGGCTCGGCCTCGGTCCTCATGGCAGCGCCACGGCCCGCCCCCGCCTCGCCACAGCGGCGGCCGCTCATGACGGCCCTCTGCAGCCTCAGGCCCAGGACCGCGGCCAGTTTGCAGAGGGGACACCGCGGGGCCGAGTGGCTACGCCGACCCCGGAGAGCAGCCTGCAGTCCGGCTGCGCGGCTTCCCCACCAGGACCTGCGCACAAAGACAAAGGTCATCTTGGGTCCCGACTCAGGCAGCCCCCAGCCCGCGCCTGTGTGGACTGGCGGCCCGTGGGCCGGCCACAGAGGGGGAGTCTGAGGCTGGAGCCGGCCCGAGTCCTCGGCGTGGCGCAGGGAACCACCCACCCCCCAGCACCCACGCGCCCGCCTCTGCCGCCCGCACCCGTCCAGCCTTGGCCCCTCTGGCCCGCCCGCCCGCCGGGAGGACAGCGGCTGCACGGTCCTGCCTGGCCAGCTGTCCCAGCTGCCGTGAAGGTTCTGGGCGCACGGCTTCGCAGCACAGATCCACCCCAAATATCTCAGAATCAGGTTTCCCTTCTCAGAATGGAAAGTCGGCCCCCGCCTGGATTAGTAGCTGCTTCTGGGAGCCAAGGCTTGGGGGCTGGTATCAGGTGGATCAGGGGAGCCCCAACAAGTGTCTAGATGCACCCCACGTGTACCTCTGGGGTGATCATGGTCCCCCATTTTAAGTCGTCCCTGCCTTCCTCCTGTTTCCTCCCAAAGCCTGGGCCGCTAAGGGAGGGAGCCGCTGACCCATCCCACGCCAGGCCGCGAGGTCCCTCCTCAGTGGAAAGCGCACGGTGCCACGCCCGCAGGGGCAGGCGGAGAGGAGGGCGACACGGCCGGACCGGGGACAGGCCTGGGCAGCGTCCACCTGGGCCCCCAGCTCGCCCAGAGGGCCCCGCACGCTGTGGCCGGCTCCGACTTGGGCCCACGCAGCCCTTCCCACGACCACTGCTTCCCCACGGCAGGGACGACCCTCTCGGGACGTGCCGGGAGCCCGGGGTCCCAGGCTCGCGCCGAGCCCTCTGTCACCCGGGGACACTGGAGCCGCCCCGCTCCCGCCAGCTCCCCGAGCGCCTTGTGGTGCTGCAGCCTGATGTCTCCCGCAGGGGGGAGAGAAAACTCCACCCGGAAGCGAAGCGAAGGGCTCCCCACAACGGCCTCCCCGCAGACACCACAGTGCCGCCGGGCGGAGCGGCCCGGGTCTGCCGCGCACTCAAGAAGGCCCACGAGACAAGTCCAGGCCCGGCACCGGGCGGGTCAAGGGCTCTGCGGCTTCCCGGGCCTTCTCCTTCCTGGAGCAGCGGCCGCGTGCGCCCCGGGGCCTGGGGCCAGAGGGCAGCTCTCGGGAGCGAGCGAGCCACGCGCTGGTGCTGCCCAAGGGGCCCTGGCGGCAGGTCCTGCTGCTTTCCCGGCATCTTGCAGGGAAGGACAGGGAACCCCAGGGACCTGAGACAGAGGGAAGGTTCTAGGCCACGACCCCAATCGGAAGCAACAGGCAAGTCCTCCAGGGACCCACCTGGCCAGGAAGGACGCAGAGACCTGGCCACACAGCCCGAAGGCTCCCCGCCCTGCTGCAGCCCTCCCCGTGCCCTCGGCCGCCCCCAGCGCCCCATACTCACATGCCCTGCTCCCCGTACTGGTTGTAGAACTCCATGTGGCTGCAGGCCTGGATCCAGCCCACGACCCAGGTCTCCTTCTTGGGGATGGGCGGCATGACCACCTGGGCCGAGGCACGGAAGTGGGGCGTCCGGTAGCGGAGCACCACGCTGGAGGACTCGTCGATGCTGGTGGGGATGGGGTCGATGGAGGCCTTCACATCGACCACGGTGATGCCTTCCCGGAAGACTCTGGCCTTGCCCCCGATGCTCTGGATGCAGCCCATGGCACAGAGGAGCGCCCTGATCTCCAGAGAAGGCCAGCAGTCCCAGAGAAAGCTGGGCATTGAAAGGACGGAGGCCGCGGGACCCAGTGCAGCCACACTGCGCTGGCCTCAGGCCACGAGCCGCCTGTCCATAGGGCACAGCTCACTGGGGGGTCTGCGAGTCACACCACGGCCTGTTTATAAATAGGGGTTCTGCCGCATGTCAGGGCCCTAGATGCTCTCTCCTGCCAGCAGTGGGCAAAAATCACCGATATTCTTTGGGTTAGAAAAAGAAAAGTTTGGCGGTTAATGGGTAACCATGTTTGGAGACATCCAGCCCTTTCCGTGCCTCACCAGCCGGACCGCAGCTCCCCGACGTCCGCCGAGTCTTCGCGGGGAAAAGGCGCGCGCCGCAGCCTCATCAACAGGAGGCCGGTCCCGCGCGGTCGACCGCCTCGGCCGCAGGAGCCGACCCCGGCCCCGCACGCGCTCGGGCGCCCGCACCGCCGCCGCCGCGCCCGGGTCCAATCACTGGGGAGCAGTTTCCGTTCGGCGCGCTGGGGCCGGCGCCTGGGGGCGAGCGCCGACCCGCGGTTTCTCGGAGGCGAGCCCGGCGCCGGCCGCCGCCGAGTCCCAGCCGCGCGGTGCGGTCCCCGTCGGCGCCCACTCGCAGGCTCGCCGCGTCCCTTCGCCGCTGCCGCTGCCGCTGTCGCCGCCGTGCGGGGCCGCGGGGCCGCGCTCGGGCCGTCGCCGGGGTCGCCGCAGCCGCCGAGGACCTGAGGGAGGCGGAGGGGACAGAGCGTCAGGCCCGCCTCAAAGTTGAACCGAACTTTCCTGCGGGGTCGCGCGCGCGGCGAGGCGTGTGCGCGGGGCGCGGGCTGCGGAGCTGACGGCGCGGTTCGGGGCGGTCTCCCCGGAGGCGGCGCCCCCCCCCCGCCCGCCCCGTCAGTGGCGGCCGCACGAGCGCGCACCAGCGAATAATAGCCGCCGGTGACATCTCCGCTGACACCCTCGGGGCCCGGGCGGGGCGGGGCGCGCGCTGGCCCGCGGTGGGCCGCGTGGACTCGCCGGCCCCGAGAGCCCCGGCCGCGCGGGTCCTTCCGGGCCCCTGGGGGCGCAGTGCCACCCCGCGCCCGGCCGATCGGGCGCGCGCCTAGCGGGGCCGGGATTCCCGACCCGGGAGAGCGCAGCGCCCCGGCCCCGCGCGTCCGGCGCCCGGGCCCACCCCTCGCCCTCGCCCTCGCCGCCCCTGGCGGCCCCGGTCCCCGCGCGTCGGGCGCGTCTGCGGGCGCGGGGCACTTCGGCGTGCACGCCCCCACCCGGCGGCGCCGCCGACTCACCTGCCCCTCGGGCCGCTCCGCGCGCGGACGCCCCCTCCGGCGCCCCTGACCCGGCGCGGCCACGTCCTGGGGCGCCCCCACCCCCTCCCCGGGCAGTGTCCTTTGGCTCTACGGGGGTCCGGGGCCGGCGTGGGCGCCCCCGGCCCCACCTCCTCCCGGCTCGGGCTGCGGGGGTGGCCGGGGCGGAGGGCTGAGCTCGGGGCTCTGTCGCCCCCACCCCTGCGCCTCCCTTATTTTATGATCATCGTGAGCGTGCTGTCGCCGGCCAGCCCCGCCGCGCCGCAGCCGCCTGGCGCGCCCGCGCTGCCTCGCTCTGCTGCAGCATCGGAAAGGCAACCAGGTCAAACTTTGCAGAAACTCAGCCCTGCGCCGGCCTGGCCCCGCGTCCGCCCGCAGCCGCGGCCGGAGCGCAGCGCACGCAGGCACCACCGCCCGCTCGCCGGCCCCGCGGGGATGCAGGTCCGCAGGCGGCGGCGGGCGGGCGCGGGCGGGCGGGCGCCGCCTCCTCCTCGCCGCCCGCCCTGCTCGCCACCCTCACTCAGGGCGCTCGGCCCGCCTCCCCCGGCGATCCTCTCCCCTCCCCCTCCCCCTCCCCCTCCCCTCCCCCTCCCTCGCGCTGCAGCTGCTGGGGGCGGGGCTCCCCGGCGCGAACGACATTTCCTCTCTGGTTAGCCCAGGGAACTCTGGGTAGTGTAGTTCGCGCCTGTCTCGGGTCCAGGTGGGCTGCTCCTCGCGCCTTTGAACTCGGCTGGCTTCCGGGCCCCCCACCCCCACCCCGCGCCCCGGAATTCCTGGCCAGGTGGAAACCGCGCAGGGTTCTGGGAGGCTGCAGGACTGGGAGGCGTGGGGGTCGGGAGAGAGCCGGAGGCACTGTGTCTCTCCCTCTGTCCTGGGCCCCTTGCGCGGGTCAGCCTGCTGGGCTTGTGGCGAAGTCCACACACCCTTCACCAGCGCCCTGAGGCTCAGCGCACTTCACGCGGGAGGAGCCCAAGGCTGGGAGACCTGGGGCTTGCCCAAGGCCAACCTGACAGGTGTCCCCCTGGACCAGGACCCGAGCCCTGAGGCAGGGGTACGGAGGGCTTTGGCCTGGACACAGCAGGAGAGCTGTGACCCTCTCAAGTCAGCCTCTTGACCCAGCCCCACCCTCACCCCCACCTTGCAACTATCCCCTGACCCCCAAAGGAGAGGCCAAGGGATTTATGACATCAGAACTCCTGGAGCCAGACCAGAAGACAGGCCTCCCCGGGCTGGCCTCCAGAGGCGCCCACATCTGAGCACTGGGCAAGTAGCTTGGGCCACTTCCAAGCCAGAGCACCCTTCGTGCCCGTGAGGACTGTTTTTGGGGCGTGGGGTGTCTGGCCACTTTGAAGTCTCATTTGCATGGTGACCAGCAGATCAAATTCATCTCATGCCAACACCAGCTCAGGCAGGGGCGTCACTGCCTCTTCCCCAGCCACGCCCAGCCCTCGCCGGCCGGTGAAGCCCCATCCTCTTGGGCTCAGCAGTAAGCCTTGCTGAGGCCAGGGCCGGTGGCTGAGCCGATGCCAAGGCGGCCCGTGACCTCCTTACAGCCGTCAGTCCCAGCCCAGCCGGCACCGAGGCCCCCATGGTCTCCTCATGACACCCCGAAAACAGTGTGTCCCGCTGGGATTCATTACAGCTTCAAAATCTCATCATCAGAAAATTGGTCTGCTAGTTAATTTATATGTAGACAGGTGATACTAACTTTGGAGGTGTCATTCTCACCTCCAGCCCCTGTAGCACCCCAGAACTGGAACAGAGCAGACCCTGCTGGCCAGGGCAGGGCCGCTAAGGTGGAGGGGACAAGGCCAGGGGCTCCCTGAATACTGGCGGTGGACAGGCCAGAGGCCGAGCCCCGAGCCCTAAACTGGCGGCGGGAGGTTTCCTGGGCCAGGTCTCCCGGACGCCCCACGAGGTGAAGCCCCGCCCTGCACGGCACCTGGGCTCCTGACGGCAGGGCTAACGCCCACGGCGCCCGGCTCTGCCGAATGAGCGGGTCTCCTCGCCCCTCACCTGGTCCGGCGCAGGCAGGACGGTGCCTTCGCAGCCTGGGTCCCCTCCCAGACCGGGCCAAGCCCACCGCCCACGCACCTCTTAGCAGTTGCCCCATCTGTGGGGGCCAGCCGGTCAGAGCCGGTCGGGCCCCGGGGCCCCTAGAGGTGCTCAGGGACTGCCAGGGCCGGGTCCTGCAGGAGCGAGGCCCCTCCCGCGGCCTGGTGAGCTGCGCCCACCGCCTTGGCCGATGTGAGTCGGTTCTGAGGCCCAGGCAGCCTCTGTGGGCCTCTTTGCCAGCCCTGCCCCGAGGTCAGCCCACCAGGGCTCGGCCTGATGGTCAGGGCTGAACGGCACCCCCGACCCGCTCCCCACGGGGCCTCTGAGTCCTGGCTGCTGCCTGGGCTCTCTCGGGCCTCTGGCCTCCCCCGCAGCCCTGCCCCCACTCAGCATTCCAGGGAGTCTGTGGGTGCTGGGCACAGACCCCTGCTGGTCAGCCTCTGGGCAGGCCCCGATGCAGCCACACAGGACAGAGGGAGGGGACAGCTGAGCTGCCCAGCTTCACGGAGACGCCCACGCCGCCCAGACCCAGCCTGCCCCCGCCCTGCCCCGTGGCGAGCGTGGGTGAGAGAGGGAGGGCTCAGGGCCCTGGCCAGGGCGTCAGTGGAAGAAGACACGCCCTCTAGTCCTGGACCCAGCAGAGCGGTGAGCCCCTAGGGCCACACAGCAGGTCAGAGCTGGGGACACCTGGGCCTGGCCTGGTTGGGTTTCACACGCGGCCCAAACGGGGGAGCCCCCTCCCCGGGGCGGCACAAGAACGGGCACATCCTCGCGCCACTGAGCCAGGGCCTCCTCACGGGTCACCGGCCACAGGTCTGACCCCGCCCCCAGGCCTCCGAGGCTGGCCCGTCACCTCCCGCACTGGACACGGGCTGGGCAGGGGCAGTGGGGCTGAAGCCGGGCCCCGGCTCTGAGACCTGGAGGTGGGGTGATGGGACGTCGCCGGCCTCTCCCAGCGTCCCCTGCAGCTGGGACCTCGTCGTCAGTGGCCAGCAGAGAGTGTCCCAAGGCTGCTTCTGTCCCCTGGACCCACTTGCGTGCCGGGGCCTGGGGCGGCGGTTGGCGGCGGAGGGAAAGGCATTTCGCAGGAGGGAACAGCCGCCATCCGTAAGACGGAAAGTGAGCGCTGGGTTCCGTTGCCTGGGAGACGGGGTTCTCGCCCTAGCGGTGGGGCCAGCCTGGAGGCCCACGGTGAGGCCGGGAGCAGAGGCCAGGCAGGGGCAAGAGGGGCACTGGGGCAAGTCCGAGGACACAGCGCTGAACTCATCTGCTCCGCTGCCATGCCTGGGCCCTGCAGGGAGCAGGCCGGCCGGGCCAGGCGAGAGGGAGGGCCTGGAGGACTGGCCCGCAGCCTCCCGGTCCCGGAGCGCACGGCCAGCACGGCCATGGGGGCGGCTTGGGAGAAGGACCCACGTCTTCGCCCCAGGCCAGTGATGAGTCACTGCGGAGGCAAGGGCAGGGCCAAGAACCTTCTGTCCACCCCGACGCCCCACCTCTCTGGCTGGAGCAGAGCCCCGTGTGGGCCAGGTGGGGACTCTGCAGCCGGCCCCCTTCGCAGTTCGCGCCTGCATCCGGGGTGGGCTGGGCGCGGGCGGCTGGGCACCGTGGCCACGACGTAGGGCGCCAGCCAGGGCCGCGCCAGCCACACACTGTGTGGGTCCCCGGGCGCCAGTGTGGGCCAGAGAGATGCCAAGGGCCCCCTGGAGTGATGAATGGAGGTTTTCATTAACATAAATAATAAATAGGCTCGTATTCCTGCTCCAAGCGGCTCTGAGGAGGATCGATGCGAAGCCAGGCGGGCGGAGGGAGTTCCCGCGAGCGCAGCCCAGCCCAGCGCCTGCTGAGTGGCGCGTGGGCGTGTCGGGGCCGCGTGGGGAGGGGCGCGTGGTGCTCGCGTGTCAGTGCGCGGGAGCACGGGAGAGAGGAGTGTGGGTGTGTCGGGGGTGGGTGAGTGGGGTGTCGCGGGAGCGCGGCACAGGTGTGGGTGTGTTGTGAATGGTGACGTGTGTGCCTGTGTGAGCCCGTGTGCGAGCGCCTGAGCACGTCGGACGTCCGAGTGTGCCGCTGTGTGGGTGTGTGCCCCGCGAGTGTGTCCTTGCGTGTGCACGTGAGTGTGGGCTGATGTGCTGTGTGTGCAGGGGTGCTGGGTGTTATTTCTGGCCTGGTGGGGTGTCTTTTAGGTTCTGGCCAGATGGCGACTCCTTGGCACAAGGAGGGCAGGTGAGGCAAGTGAGGCAGGTGAGGCAGGTGAGGCAGGTGAGGCAAGTGAGGCAGGTGAGGCAGGTGAGGCAGGTGAGGCAGGTGAGGGGCTGCTCTGCTGCCTGGCCGGCTCTGGGGGTCGGGGAGCGATGCCTGCCAGTACTTGCTTCTCTGGGCCCCTCTGACCGGCTTCTCCACCGACCTCGCCGTTTGTGGCGCTACAGCTGGGCGAGAGCCAGGACGGCGCTGGAACGCGCCCTGCGCTGGTCTCCCAGAGCTGGAGCTGAAGCTGGGGCGCCCCAGGTCAGGCGGCAGTCGGAGCCCCTCCCCCCGCGCCCCCTCCGCCCCCCCGCCCCGCCCCTCCCCGTCCCGCCCCGCACAAGCGTCTGCTGGGGCGAGCTCCCCGCGCAAAGGCGCAGCCCGAGGCCGGGGCGGGATGCGGGGGGACTGCTGGGGCCGCGCCCCGCAACGCGGTCCCACGCGGCCCACTCCCGCGCCCCCCGCCGGGCGGCAAGGAGCGAGGGCGGGGGCGGTGTCAGCGGGCGGGGCGGATCGGGGCAGATCGGGTGCGGCACTGGGAGTTCTCCAAGGTGCTAAAATAAACCCGCGAAGGATCAGGTTTCCCGACCGAAATAACCAGGGGCGGCCTTAGAAATGCAAACCGAGAAAGCAGCGGCTGAGAGCCGGGTGGGAAGGCAGCGAGGAAAAGGCCTTTCACAGGGCTCCCCCGCTCCTGGCAGCGGGCCCCACGCGCCCGGCACCCCCTTAGGCCTAGTCTCCCCCCAATGTCTTCGCCACGCCCCTCCCCCTCCTTCTGGGCCATCGCCCCGAGTGGCCCGGCTCCGTGGCCCTCGATCCCTGATGTCCAGACCGTGCAGGCCCCAGCCCAGGCGGCCGTTCCCTCTCCCGGTGCCGACCGAGGTCGACGGCGCCGCACAGCCTGCCACCGGCCTGGGCGACACCAGCCCCTGCGCGTGGCACCCCTGGCAGTGGCCGCGGCAGACACGCCCACGGCCCGCAGGCGTCACTGGGCCGATGCTGCAAGCCGCTGGCCCCCTCCTTGCTGCACAGACCCTTCACCCCGCTCATCTCAGCGCCTGTGAGGGTCGCGCCCTGCGTGGAGCTGGGGCCCGGGGTGGAGCTCAGGCGCTTGAGAGCTGGCAGTGGGGAGTCTGCGGGCGGTGGGAGACAAGCGCTGCGCCCCCACTGCCCCGAGGCCGTGAGGCTGGCTCACCACCGGGCAGGCTGCGCCCAGGTGGGCAGCCCGGCTCCCTCTCCCGGCCGCAGGCCACGTCTCAGCGCAGGTAGCGCTGGAACAGGAAGGCGGTGGCCCACGGACCAGGCGGTGATGGCCAGGAGGTGGCCAGCAGGGACGGTCCTGCAGGGCCATCTTTGCAACTTCCACTGCCCTGGCCGGGTCTGGCACACAGTTTCTTTATTTTTGCGTACAAGAGCTGGGTGCAGCCAGAGGTGTGGGGTGAGAGGATCACCAGAGACAGAGCGGGGAGCAGAGCAGGTGGATCTGCTGAAACACACTGCCGAGGGGGCAGTAGGAGGCAGGAGAGGTCTGCTGCGCCCTGGGGGTCACCCCTGGCCGGGGTCACACTCAGGCCGGCGGGAGGCCCCCAGCACACAATCTAGACCTCGGGACTTGTCCCTGACTAAGCCAGTGATCGCGCAGGTGAAGACGAGGCCAGGCCGGCAGAGATGAAGCTGCCTGCAGTGGCCGAGAAGACAGCCCCCGGGTTCCCAGTTACGGGGCCAGCCAGCCACTGCCAGCGCCACTCGACCAGCTCCGTGCCCCACGGGCGATGTCACCCGCGGCCTGCCCCCTCCCCCACAGGGGACCAGGGTGCTGAGCTGGGCACTGCAGTGGGCGGCCCACGTTGGCCCATTAGGCTCCTGGGGATGCAGCTGAGCTCCCCGCTTTACGTGGCACCTGCCACATTGCCATGATTTGCAATATGTGTTTGGCCACGGGGTGTGGGGGAGGCTGCCACGACAAAAAGTCTTCAAGAGCCCCAGATTGGAAACCGTCTAAATGTCCAGCAACGACGGACAGCTTACGTAAGCGAGGGTCCAGCCACAGGGGTGACAAGCAGCCGGGGGGAAGTGACGGGTTGCCATAGAAACACGGCCACTGCTATTTTAAGGGAAAGGGGTAGGTTTTTCTTTAAAGGGCATAGGATGTGATCATATTTTTAAAGTGTATATGTGTGCGCGTCTATACACATATGCGTGTACTGCTGTACACCAACAGCGATACGTGCTCGTGAAATTCAGCTCTCGCTGGGAATGAACAAGTGAGAATCCCTCTGTGACCTCATCACGTTACCAACCGTGGTCTCGGAGTAGCGTTATTCCTGTATCTGTATTTATTGAATTTAGCGCAGTAAACATGTAACACTTTGATAATATGAAAAAATAATGCTACTGGTACATAATCTGCTTTAGAAACTGGCGGATTGTAGCCTTTTCCCTCGCTGGCCACAGGAAGAGATTAATGAAAGCATGGACTCGATGACCGAATCCTAAGACTGCGAAGAGTGGCCTGTGGCAGCTGCACCTGCTCGCAAGTGACCGACAGTGTGAACAGGGTCCCCACCCTACAGAAGAGGGGCAAGCGAGTCCCTCGTCCCATCCCCTACCAGCCCCTTATGGTAAGGCCAGGAGGGTGGAGCTGGCAGGACTTACTGAGGCCCCTCAGCTGGCGATGGCTGAGCCAGGGATGGTCCAGGCAGCGCCACTCTGGAGCTCACCCTTTTTTTAAGAAAAAGACTTATTTATTTATGCACACAAGAGCTGGGGTGCAGGCCAGAGGTGTGGGGGTGAGAGGATCACCAGAGACAGCATGGGGAGCAGAACAGGCAGATTAACTAAAACACACTGCTGAGGGGAGCAGCGGGAGGCAGGAGAGGTCTGCTGCGCCTGTGGGTCAGCTCCCTGGCTGAGATCGAACTTGTGCTGCGGTGGCTGCGGATGCTCCACAGTGCGGCGCCTTAACCCCTGCACCACCAGGGAGGCCCAGGACCCCGCTTCTGGGCCAGAACCCGGCCAGGCTCCTTGGCCCTCCCCAGTGCAGAGCCCACTGAGGTTCTAAGGGCCTGCTGGCAGCCTGGGGCAGACCAAGATGCTGACACAGCTCTGGGTATTAATAATAGCCCCTCTCTGGAACGGGTCACTGCGCTCCTGGGTCAGCCCCGGCCATGGGCCCCGGTCAGGAAGAGCAAGTGAGCACAAGCCGGTCCCCAGAGTCAGAGGGGCCTCCGTCCAGAAGTCCTCCGGCCCACCCCAGCACGCCTGGGGTCCAGCCTGCCATCCTCGGGACTCCAGATAACAACCTTCATCTCCTTGAGCCGCAGCCTCCTTGTCTGCGAGTGGGGGTGGAACCACGGTGACTTCGCAGGGGCGCTGGTCACGTGGTGTCGTGAGCGAACGCTCACGCAAGCCCGGCACACGCCAGGGCCCACGCACCTGCCCCGCCTCCCTGGGCACCTGCCGGGTCCGTGGCAGGATGGCACGTGCGGTCACCGCTGGACACTGGCTAGAAGTAGGGACTCAGGGAAGTGGGACTCAGAAATAATACCGGACAATTCTTAGTGTTTCTTTTTTTTTAAAGATTTATTTATTTATACATATAACAGCTGGGGTACAGGCCAGCGTTGTGGAGGTGAGAGGATTCACCCGAGACAGAGTGGGGAGCACAACAGGCAGATTGAGGGGAGCAGCGGGAGGCAGGAGAGGTCTGCTGCGCCCTGCGGGTCCCCTCCCTGGCAGGGATCGAACTCGTGCCGCGGATGCTTCACAGTGCAGCGCACAACCCGCTGCGCCCCCAGGCAGGCCCTTTAGTATTTCTTGAACCGAAAAAAAGAAAGCAAATCGGTGGCAGGAGCCACAGCTGCCCACCTGTGACTTAGGCCGAGGGTTTGCAGCACAGAACCACCCAGTGCAGCAGCCTGCGCCTGCGGCTGAGAGGCTGACGTCCTGCGTCACTGCCTGGGCTGCGGGGACACTCGGGGGGCGTGGAGGGACCTGCTGGGGGCCCTGGATGAAGAGGTGCTGGAGTCTGGTTCACCCCTGGGTAGGGGCTGGGGGCCGGGCAGCAGGGTGGGGCCTTCTGAGGGGACACTTGGAAGGGAGAGGGGACGGCCCCTCAGGCAGGGCCAGCGCCCACCCACAGCCTGAGCACTCAGCATGCAGCGGCCCGCTCCGCGCGCAGCTCACAACGTCCTCCGTGACCTCGCGCTGCCCTTGGCCCACGACACGGCCACGCCCGCGTCGCCCATGGACACCCAGAGCCGCAGCGACCGCGGGACCCGACTCACCTTCCACGGGGAGGGCAGCCCTGGGCTGTCCCTGCATCTGCGACGGGAGCTCAGGGGCCGGCGCCCTGTGCAGGACCCACCCAGCCCACGCAGCCTTGGCCCTGGGGTGTGGCCTGCGCGCCAGGGCTGGGAGGGAGGTCTCGCTCCTGCCTCCCCAGGCTGAGTCACCAGGCCAGGGCGCTCGCCCCACTCTCCTGTTCTCGCTGAGCCTGCGCCTTCCCTGGAGCTTGGGCCGTGCAGACATGGGGTCCCCGGTCAACCAGGGAGGTGCCTCAAGCGCCGAGTCCTCGCGGGCCCCTGGCCTGCCTGGGGGGTTCGCAGGCCTCGAGCCTGCCTTGCCCATGCACCAGCATGTGGGCCTCCCAGGACTGTCCCCAGCCCAGGGCTCCCGCCCCCGGCCCTTCTACAGGGCCCCGGAGGCCCCAGGCCAGACCCAGCGGCGCGTCCAGGGCCTGCCCAGGCCACCCGTGCACGTGTTCACACGCGCCGTCGCCTCCTCCCCGCCAAGCCGCGCTTGCCGGGTGGGCGGAGCTGTGCCCCTCTGCAGCGCACCCAGCCCCAGCCGTGCCAGGTGCTTGGTCACGGTTTGGGCGGCCCACGCGCTGCCGTGCTGTCCACGCCCGGCACTGCCCGCAGTCCCCAAGGGCAGACCCCCCGGCGGGCTGCCCCTTCGTGCTGCAGGGAGACCCCTGGAGGCTGGGCCACCGCGAGAGCCACAGCCGGGCCGCTGGCCTCAAGCACGGCCCCCCGGGAATGACCTGGGCTGCTTCCCGGGGACCCAGGTCGGGCTTTCGGGGCGGCCTGCACTCCATCTGGTGTGGGGGGTCGGGGGCCACGTCCGAGCTGCCCAGGCCGGCGGTGGGGTCGGCCGGGCTCGCCGGGTCTGGTCCACTCGGGGAAGCCGGGAGGCAGGGCTCCGTCGGGCCTGGCCAGGCACGGCCAGGGCAGCAGGAGAACTACATTTCCCAGCATCCCCAGCCGGAGCGGGCCATTGGGCGATGTAAATAGCCAGCCCAGGCAGCCCGGCCGCAGCTGCGCGCTCCGCCGCTGCTCGGGGCTCCGCTGGCGCTGGCCCCGCAGGGTGGGCTTGATGGGCTGCCCGCTGGCCCTGCCGCCCTGGCCGGCAGCAGGTCGACGGCCACGTGTGGGGCGCCAGCTATATTTAACAGCGGCCGCGGCCAGGCAGGCGGCGGGGAAGGCTGGCCGCTCCGGGCAGCTCGGCCTCCGGGAGGACGCCCTCCCAGCGCTGGCGCCGGCCGGCCCCTGCGCGTCGCCATGCCGGCCGCCCAGAGCCGGGCCCGGGCCCGGGACCGCAGCAACGTGCTCAACCGGGCCGAGTTCCTGTCGCTGAGCCAGCCCCCCAGGGGGGCTCCTGAGGCCCGCGGCTCAGGCAGGAAGGCGCCGGCCCCCTCGGTGCAGCCCCCCGCCCCTGGCGACGGGCCCCGGGAGCGGGAGCGAAGCCAGTCGCAGCAGCTGCCGGGGGAGGACTGCATGCAGCTGAACCCCTCCTTCAGGGGCATCGCCTTCAGCTCCCTGCTGGCCATTGACATCTGCATGTCCAAGCGGCTGGGGGTGTGCGCCGGCCGGGCCGCGTCCTGGGCCAGCGCCCGCTCCATGGTCAAGCTCATCGGCATCACGGGCCACGGCATCCCCTGGATCGGCGGCACCATCCTCTGCCTGGTGAAGAGCAGCACGCTGGCCGGCCAGGAGGTGCTCATGAACCTGCTGCTGGGTGAGTGAGCGCCTGCCCCGCGCGGAGCCCGCCCCGCCGGCCACCACCAGCCTGAAACCCGGCTGGGATGGTCTAAGGAGGCTAAGCAGGAAGGGCACCCCAGAAACAGGCACGAGCAGGGGACGTGAGGCTGAGGGGCCCCCCCGCAAAGTGGGGCCTGGGGGCAGGGCGGGGCTGGCACTCCACTGCCCCCAGAGGCAGCTGGAAGGGAGGTGAGGGCCGGGTCACCACTCTGAGGGGGAGAGCAGGGGCTTCTGAACAGGGGCGACCCCCATGCAAAGCCCAGGCCCTTGAGTCTGGGCCGTCTGCAGACAGCGCTCTCCTCAGGGCCTGGGGCCGGGGTCCAGCCTGGGGCTGCCACCCCACGCACACTCCCGAGTCCTCCAGCCTCTCCGGAGCACTGCTCACGCCAGACCCTTGTGGGCCCGTGCGCAAGCAGCACCCCCACCCGCAGGCCCTGGCACCTCCATCCCCCGGCGCTTGGGCACTCTGCTGCCGCCGTGCTGGGCCCGGGCCACCCCGCGCCCTTACCAGCTTGGCCACCCACTTGGGTGCCCGGGGGCAGGGCTTAGCAAAGCGAACACCCGCAGGTGCCTCAGGCGGGACGAGGCGTGGGTGGCACCGCGCTCTGGAGGGAGCCGTGCCGAGAACGTGCCGCTCCCCAGTCTCTGTGGGCCTGGGGGGCGGGGCGGCCACCAGACACTGTGCAGGGGTGCCGGGCCGACACCTCCCCTTTCTGCTAGGACCTGCGTCCCCTTGCTTGAGGTCGCACCCGACCTCCCAGGCCACGTGGCTGGGGCGGCGGAGGCGGGGCTGCCCCCACGGCTCAGGGTCCTCCCAGCTCGACCCTGGACTTGGGCAGGAGGTGCCAGGCCGGGGGCTTCTGGAGCCGAGAGCCACTAGGTGCCCCCAGGAAGCTCAAGAAACCTGGGCTGGGGGCTGGGGTACGTGAGCTGGGGCCCGGCCCAGCCTCCCTCCTGGCCCTGCCCCAAGCCACTGTGGCGCCCTGAGACCGGCTGGATGCAGGAGCCTGGCTGCACCGCACGCCCTCGCTCCGTCTCCCTGGCCACGAGGAGAGCCAGACCGGCCTGGCCTGCGTGTGGCCCTGGGGCTCCTGGCGCCTTCCAGTGGGCGCTGCTGGGCGCAAAGGTGCCCACGCCAGCAAGTCCTTCGGCAGCACACAGCGCCGCTGGGAAGCTTCTGAGACCTTCCCGCTTGAGCTTGCAACGTGCCCTGAGGGTTCCACTTTCCTGATTCAAAGTCCTTTTAGTGAAGGCGACTGTGAATGGCCACTCTGCGCAGGAGCTGCCGCGGGCTCGGACAGGCCAGCCCTGTCCCCACCACACACGGGCTCCGGGCCGTGGCTGCTCACCCAACTGTGTCCACAGCAGGGGGGGCGTTTCCCCAGGAGGCTTCGGCTGCGCACCTTGGCGGGGGCCTGCGGGGCCGGGGCGGGGCTGAGGGCCTCTGCGAGCTGCTCCTAGTGGCCTGGCGCTCGGCGTGGGCGCCCCCAGCCCTGCCCTGGGCAGACCCACAGCAAGTGGCCGGGGTGGGCACTTCCCTGCCGAAGAGGCCCCATGGCTGGGACTTGCAGTGCGGCCTTTCCGGGTCCTGCCTGGCCCGTTCTTACTCCTCCAAGCGCAGCAGTCGGTGGAGTCCGAGCCCTTGGCCGCTGCCTGCTCTTACAGGGCCTGCGAGGCCGCGGTGGGCAGGCGTCCGAGGTGCAGCCTGCGTGAGGGTGACAGACACCCCACGGGGGAGCCGCAGCAGCTGAGGGGCCCTGGGCTCCATGCTGGGCCGAGAGGGGCCCCTGCTCAGCCACCGCAGACCTGCCGCCCGGTCGCGTGCCCCAGCCCGGAAGGTGTGCTGGCGGCAGACTGCAGACCTGGGTGCAAATGCCTGCTCCCCGGGACTGTGGGCGGCGCCCCGCCACAGTGAGCCTCGCTCCCCGCCTCCGTGCAGTGGGCTGTGGACGGCAGAGACAGAGCTCGGCACGTCCAGTGCCCGTGACGCCGGCACCTGGCCGACCCCCGTTGCCTCCGCTGGCCCAGTGCCCTCCGAGCCCTGGACACCTCCACGTGACCAACCCGGGCCCTGCCCCACGCCCCGGCTGGGCAATCCCAAAGGCACCGGCGCCAGGTGCCCAGGCCCTGCCTTCCCCGAGCCCGGCCTGTCCTGGGGGAACACGGTTTCAGCCTGTGGCCGCCGCTGAGGCCGCTGGTAACGGTGCACTCAGGAGTCTTCCTGACCGTGAAGCTGCACCTTCCTTCACTGTTGTCTTTGGCAGTAAAATATAACAGAATTTGCTGTTTTAGCCATTTTGAGTGACGTGAAGTCCACCACCTTCCTCTCCAGAATGGTTTTCATCTTGCATAACGAGCCGGCCCCCGTTCACCTCTCGCTCCCCACTCTCCCCCTCCCCTGCCCTCGGCCACCACTGCCCTGCTGTCTGCCCCTGAGCTTGACCCCTGTGGGTACCTCTCGCCAGTGGACCTGTGCAGGGTTCGTCGTCGCAAGGCTTGTCTCCGTGTGACATCCTCTGGGGCCATCCGTGTTGCAGCATGTGTCAGCGCTTCCTTTTCAAGGCTGCGTAATATTCCACGGTGCAGCCAGACCTCATTCCGTCTACCCTCGCCTGCCGATGGGGATCGCATGGCTCTGAGTTCGGGTGTCCACACATCTGTCTGAGACCCTGTTTTCAATTCTTGTGGGCTCAAAACCAGGACCGCTGGGTGGGAGGTGGCTGGGGCCTGTTTGCTGAGGGTCCTCCATGCTGCTGTCCAGGGGCTGCCTGTGTTACGTTCTCACCGGCAGTGCGTGGGACCCACGCCTCCTCGTGCCCTCACCAATGCCTCTTACTGTCTGCTTTTGTTTTTGGGGTGTGTGTCGTCGTGTCCTGGGGTGCAAGGTCGTGTGCCGTTGTGTTCCCTGGTGATGAGTCCCTTTCCTCTGACGCTCTGACGGCAAGGAAATGTTCAAATGTGTAAGGGTAGCTTGTGAGACGGTGCGCCCCTTCCCCGAAATGGCCCCTCCAGAGGGCCCCGGGCTCCGATACTGCCCTGTGCCACTGCGTCACCAGATGACCCGCGACGAGGCCCGCTTGGCCCCCGGCCGGCTGAAGGACCTGCAGGGCATGAGACTCCATTTGTCCTGTGTCTCCGCCTCGCATGAGGGGTTCAGAAGCCAGAGCCAGCTTCCTCAGCCCACAACGCCCCTGCCCCGCCCACCCTCCGTGTCACCTGCCCCCTGCCCCTGCGCCCCAGGCCAGCTTAGGTGACCCACACGCCAGTTCAGATGGCCTGGCCCAAAGCGGTGGGTGTTCAGGCCGAGTCCAGATACCCCCACCGGCAGTTTCTGCCATCCCCAGTTTCTCATCTCCTCAGTGGGGCTCAGCATTGCAGTCGGCCCTGGAGTCCTTCGGCTGCCCCCTGACCAGGTGACCCCACCACACCCCATGTACCATCCTGGCCCTCCCTCGCGTCCAACATGAGAGCTGAAAAGAGGAGGCACCCTAGGCAGGTCCTGGTGGGCATGGCCCCTCCGGCCCACCCAGCAGAGCCAGGGGCCCTCCGGCCCACCCAGCAGAGCCAGGGCTCCTGAGTAAATAAGGGGCTGCCCACCCCTGCTTTGGTTCCGAGTCCCTTGTGCCCAGAAGTCCAAGATGGGCGGGCCAGCCTCAGTGTCCAGGTTCTGCAGAGGAGAGAGCAGCAGCCTGCGAAGCGAGGACTCCCCAGGCTAGGACCTCCGTTGCTGAGGGCCGCTCTGACTAAGGCAGGGGCTGCCCTGGTCAGGAGAGAGGCCCGCAGGCACACCTGCACGCACCTCTGCACACACCTCCATGCACACACCCATGTGTGCACACCCCTGCACATACATACCTGCAGCACACCCCTGCATGCATTCACCCGCACACATACCTGTACACACACCTGTACACACACCCTTGCATGCATTCACCCACACACACACCTGTACACACACCCCTGCATGCATACTCCTGCACACACACCTGTACACACACCCTTGCATGCATACTCCTGCATGCACACACCTACATGCACACCCACACACACCTGCGTGCACACCCCTGCAGCACACCCCTGCATCATTCATCCGCACACACCTGTACACACACCCTTGCATGCATACTCCTTCACGCACACCTGTGTGCACACACCCGCACACACACCCGTACACACACCCCTGCATGCATACTCCTGCACACACACACCTGCCTGCACACACACACACACACCTGAAGCCAGAGACTGGAGACCTCCTGCCCCCTTGGAATGTCCCTTCTTCCCACCTCTGGCTCCCCACAAGTCTCCCGCAGCTGTATCCTTCTGGAAAGGTGCACCAAGTGCTTAGAAGAGCTTCCTGTGTGTCCGTGTGCTAAAGCACATATAAAAGGTGCCATCTCAGCCCTAAGTGTCCTGCTGAGTGGCACTAAGTCCATTCTCACTGCTCCAGTTCCAGAACTTTCTCATCTTCCCGAAACTGAAACCTGTCCCCCTTGAATTCTCACCCCGCCACCCCTCCTCCCAGCTGTTCCCAGTTAGCTTGAATCCAGTTTCTGTGACTTTGCTAGTCCAGGGACCTCTTAAGAAAGGAGTCATGTAGTACCTGTCCCCTTGTAAAAATAACTTGAAACTGTGCACAGGTAATGGGTGTTCACGGTGCGGAAAACAGTGAAATGCAGAGCAACCAAAGACGATGAAAATCACGTGCCTCTTCCCGCCCAGCGAGCACTGCGCCTTCGCTGCGCCTTCAACGCGCAAATCGCACCTCTACCTACAACAGTGGGTGCTCCGCATGAGGTGGTGGGGCTGGGGGGGTCCTGGGCCGCAGAACTCAGAAATCGTGTGGCATTTCCTGAAATGGGGGGCTCAGGCGTCCCCACCCCCAGGGAAGGGGGCTGAGGGTGGAGAGAGGGGGCTGGGTCCAGTGGCCATTTCTGGGTGCTTGCTGTGCTGGTCCTTTAGAATGGTGACCCCGTTTTATGGGGGTGGGGAAGAAAGGGGAGACTCCGGGGGGGGGCACGCTAAGGTTGTCCAGTGACAAGCGACCTGGGAGCCCGAGTGTGTCTGATTCTGGGGCCCAGGTGGAGCCAGCGCCCCGCTGACTGCGGCGGATGCAGCAGGGAGATGGGGGCCATCCCTGTCACACAGCGAGCTGGGGGGCGTCACTCGCCTTTGGCGCACCCCAGAGCCCGGCCGAGCCCTCTGCCAGCACACCTTCCCAGCCCCCGGAGCCTGGCAGGGAATGTAGGTCAGGACGCCATGGGACCGGGGGCCGGAACGTGGAGCCTAGCGCCATGGGCCGTTGGTGTCTATTCCTGGGCCCGGGTGACCACAGAGTCTCAGAGCCATGGCGCGCTGGGGGCTGCGGGGGGAGGGAAGGAGCGGCGTGAGGGGCATTGAGGGGCCCGGGCCACCTGGGCTGGCCATTGCTGCCTGACAGAAACCCTTCGCCCCCATACCTGCCTGATGCCTCCTGGCCCAGGCCTGAGGGCCTGCGGCTGCTCCCCTGGCCAGCGGGCAGGGCTGAGGACCCACCCCGGCAGCGGCCGCTGGCCACCACACCCAGGCTGTGCTCCAAGATTCACAGCCCTGGTCAGCTCATCTGACCCTGCGGTGACCCCGGGACAGGCGAGGGCCCCAGGCTCCGGCAGGTGAAGGGCTTGTTCTTAGTGATGGGGAGCCGGAACGTGAACCCCACCTTTGACTCTAGAACCTGCACGGTGAGCCCCTCCCTGCACGGAGACAGCCTGTGGCCAGGTGGGGGCCAGCCTCAGCCTGCCCCCCTCCCCTTGGGCAGTGTCGCAGGGTCAGAGGCAGCCCCCAGCTCCCACCTGCTGGGGTGTCTCGCCCCCGGGAGCGTGACCTCTGGCTGGCTACCAGCCGGGCCTGGCCTGCCCTGGCTTCAGGGGCAGCGGTGCTGGCCACACCCCTCCCTGCCAGTCACCTCCTGGGAGACCTGGGCTCCTTGACAGTTGCCATGGAAACAACCAGCCTCCCTCCTCTCCTGTCTCCTCCCCTCTCCTCTGGGCTGGGACCTCAGCCAGCCTGTGGCTCTTGACCCAGATCCAGGAGTTCAGATCCCCAACCAAGCCGCAGAGCAGACCGCAAGGGGGCGGGAGTTCTGTGCTAGGCGGGGAGCGCTGCCGATAGGTGCCCCACCCAGGCTCCTCTGGGCGCCATGTGGTGCGTCTCCAGCAGGCAGCCTGCGTGGAGATGCTGCAGCCGCTGCGGAGGCCGCCCCCAGGGTGGAGAGAGGGTCCCGCCCGGCGGCTCCCGGCTTTGGTCTGTAGGTTTTCCACAGAGAGCATCTGCGGTGCTGAAGCTTCCCTGAAGCTTCTGCCGGACTCTGCACGAGGGCAGCTCAGAGCCGCAGGCCCGGCCCCTGGATACCCACCCAGGCTGCTTGGGGAGCTCCCGGCACATCTGTGCTCGGCGAGTCGCCCACTCTTCTCGGGGCTCCCGCGGTCAGGCGTGTGGGGGGTGGGGTCTCCGTTTGCTGGGACTTGCCCATTTTGGCATATGTCCTGGGAGCCCTCTGGCCCAGGCCCTGAGACAGCTGGCCACCCTCCCAGAAGCCGCGTCTTACAGGTAAGGGAAGTTAGGGGGCTTGTCCAGAATCACATGGTCCTGTGCACCCCTTGGTTGCAGCTGGGTAAAGCCATGGAGGAAAACTGTGGGGTGCTGGGAACGCACCGTCTGACCTGTCTGGGACAGCGTCCCTGAAGAAGGCACATTTAATCTGAAGGACGAGGGAGAGTAAATGGTGGGAGAAGGACAGAACATTCCAGAAAGGAGCACGTAATCCGAATGCTCCAAGTCCAGGCATCATCTTGTCCTCTGTAAAATGGGGACGATGTGGTTTGGCTGCTGTGGAAAACAGTTTGGCAAGCCCTCCCACAGATAGAGGGAACTAAAAGGACCCAGCAACTCTGCTCTGAAATTTGTACTCAGAAGTGAAAATGGACACTCAGCAAGTCACTACGAGGAGTGCACAGCTGTCCACAAGAGCCAAAAGGTGCCAAGCACCCATCAATGGATGAACAAATGGTGATATAGGCCCGTGGTGGAGTATTACACAGCCACAAAAAAGGAACGAAATCCTGACACATGCTCAAAAATGTTAAATCTTTAGAGTCAGACTCAAAAGGTCCCGCTTTTTATACGACTTTCTTTATACAAAATGTTCAGAATAGGCAGGTCCGTAGAGAAAGAGAGGAGGTCACTGAGAGAAGGACCAGGGACTAGTGCTGACAGCATCATGGGTACAGGGCTTGTCTTTGGTGTAATTAGAATGATTTGGAAATGGACAGAGGTGGGGCTACACAACCTCGTAATTGCCAGTGACCTGTACACTTAAAAATGGTTAATGGCCTCCCTAGTGGTGTGGGGGTTAAGTCTCTGCACTATCACGCTCTCACTGCTGCGGGCCGCGTCAATCCCAGCCAGGGAGCTGGCCCACATATGGAGCCGCAGACCTCTCCTGCCACCCGCTGCTCCCTCAGCAGTGGCGGTGGAAGGCCTTCAGTGGATCCGCCTGTTCTGCTCCCCACTCTCTCTCTGGTGAATCCTGTCACACGCACCCTCGCACCTCTGGCCTGTACCCCGGTCACTTTATGCAAAATAAATCTTTTTTAAAAAATGGTTAATTGTATATTATATGAATTTCACTTCAACTTAGAAAAAAAAAAAACGAGGCGGATGTGTCCCACCCTCAGGGCTGGCCCTGGAGAAACGTCACCCAGTCCACGTATCAGACCTGCTGTGGTGCCCACAGGGCCCCTGGGGGCCCCTGGCCGCCCACCCTCTCAGTCAGCACCTTCACTCAGGCCTCCCCGCCCCGGGCAAGTGGGGTTCTGGGCCCCGTGCAGCCCACGTGGCCGGGGGAAGGGGCGAAGAGAAATGCACGATGGGAAACGTGGGGTGGTGGGAAGTGCTGCAGGGGAAGCCCACGCAGGGGAAGGTGCGGGGTGGCTGCGTCTGCCAGGGGGTCCGAGGGCTGCGCTGCCCGAGGAAGCAAGGATGTGACCGTGCGGCTATCCCAGGCAGGGGCGTGCCGCACGGAACAGCGTGGGCAAAGGCCCTGTGGCAGGAGCGAGCCTGGGGGTGGACTGGGGGTCGGGGAGGGGAGCTGGCCGCCAGCACTGACGGTCCCGGGCCTCTCTCCTGCCGCAGCCCTGCTCCTGGACATCATGACCGTGGCCGGAGTGCAGAAGCTCATCAAGCGGCGCGGCCCGTTCGAGACGAGCCCCAGCGTCCTGGACTACCTCACCATGGACGTCTACGCCTTCCCCGCCGGCCACGCCAGCCGCGCGGCCATGGTGTCCAAGTTCTTCCTCAGCCACCTGGTGCTGGCCGTGCCCCTGCGCCTGCTGCTGGTGCTCTGGGCCTTCTGCGTGGGGCTGTCGCGCGTCATGATCGGGAGGCACCACATCACCGACGTCGTCTCCGGCTTCGTCATCGGCTACTTCCAGTTCCGCCTGGTGGAGCTGGTCTGGATGTCCTCCAACACCTGCCAGATGCTCATCTCCGCCTGGTGAGCTGGCCCCGCGGCTCTGGGCGGGCGGCCTGAGAGGTGCCGGGAGCAGCTGGGGCCGGCAGGGGCAGGGGGCGCCGGCGGCCCCAACTCTCCTCCCGGCACGGGGGCCGTAGGCCCAGGGCGGCCTGCTCCGGGGCTGGCGTGTCCGGGTGCCAGGGCCCCGCTCCTCGGCCCAGGCCCGAGGGTCCACTGCGGCAGGCCGGCCCCGCCTGGGGACAGCCCTGCTTAGCTTCCGCTCCGGGGGAAACAGGCCAGAACCACGGCGGCGGGCGGGTGGAGCCTTGCTGCCTCTCGCCGTCGCGACTCGAGCCTTGGCTGTGCCCGTCACGCGCCTGGCGAGACACCACCGCCTCCGGCACGGCTGCCCCACCGCACGGGCACCGAGCGCTGAGCCAGCTCTCCGACGTGCGGCCCGCGGCCAGGTCGTGACAGCAGCCGCGCGGGCCCTGCCCACGCCCGACACCAAGGGCCGGGCTCCGCCCGGAGGCGCTGGCGGTCGGAGGGGAGCTCCCTGACCTGCCGACCGTGGGGACCGTGGGGCCCTTTCACGGGTTCAGTTGTGGTGGCCCCGAGGCACCGCCGGCCTCAAGGGCGTGTCTGGGGCGGGGCTGGTGCACGAGCTGGCCGCTCCAGGGGCCAGGCCTGGACCCGAAGGCCCACGCATGGCCACGGGCCTCAGCGCCGCTTTGGCCCCAGGGCCCGGACTCCGCGTGACCCAGGAGGTTGTCCCAAGCCAGCCGCTCCGGATGTGCATTTCACGTGACAATACAGACAACGTGCAAACCTGTGTTTCTGCCTCGTGTGGCGCACGCTCCCGGGCAGGGGTCTCTGCTAACGTGGAAGTGACCTCCCAGGCGGGCCCGGCGGCGGGGCAGAGGGCTGCAGGTTCCCCCGGCCGGCTCCCTCCCCTGTGGTCTGGGCCCCCCACCCCACCCCCTTATGGCCGCCCTGGCCAGGGCCTGGGCTCCTCCTGGGAAGCCCCACAGTGATGCCACGGGATCCCCTGGGGCCAAGACCCCTCTCCCCGCAGCCTCAAGGCCCAGCTCCTACTGGTCTGTCGACCCCCGACCCCCGAGGGAGCAACAGGAGACTGGGCAGACACAGCTGAGCCTGGGGGCGGCTGAGGGGGGCGTGGAGGACTCCAGGAACCGGGGAGGGGCCCCAGGAAGTGGGCAGCATCGTGAGTGAGCCGGGATGGGGAGGCGGAGGGGTGAGGCCAGCAGCCCCACCTGCGTGGATAGGTGAGTTCGAGGCTGAGGCTCGAGGCTCCCCGAGGGAGCTCCCCTCGGCACCTCCCACAGTCCTCTGACCCTGACTGGGGTCCCCCTGCAGAGAGGAGCAAGGTCCAGAGGGGGAGGGGCTCGCCCACTCTGCACGGGCAGCCTCCTGGCCCGCCTGCACCCCCCACCCCAGCTTCCCACAGGCCTTGGCAAGACCTGCAGGAGGGAAGTGGGGGAGGCTGCCGAACATGTTCGTTTTTTGGGGTGCCACGTCACGGCCCACACCCCAGTGGCTTAAAGCAACAGAGACACATTTCCGTGTGGTTCTGGGAGTCAGAAGCCCACAGCCGAGGTCTCGCCAGGGCCTTTCTGCCCCTGGACTCGGGAGCACCGTCCTTCCGCCTTCCAGCCTGGGGTGCTGGCCCCCTGGCCGCCGCTCCCCTCCCCCGCCTGTCTCCTCAGCCTCACGCTGCACCAGCGCCCACCTCCCCAAGAGACCCTGTTTCCGAACAGTCACCCTCGTGGGTACGGGGAGTTAGGGAGCGCAGGCCCTGGCACGCAGGGCCTTTGGAGGAGGAGGGGAACTTCCTCTCCCAGCGGCCCCATTGGGGCCCTGGGCGGGGCCCTGGCCACAGAGCCCTCCTGGGGCCAGCCTGCCCCTTCCCTCCTGCAGCAGAGAGCCCAGGCCCTCGCCTCCCCCTAGGCCCAGCCCTGCACGAGGCCCTCCCAGGGCCTGGCTCCCGTCCTGAGCCACCAGTGCCCTCGCCTCCTGCAGCAAGAGCTCCCACCCCATCTTTGCCCTGAAGGAGCTTGGGGTGTCAGCCTGGCCAGGCCACCAAGATTAAAACCCCCAACTTCAATCTTGAGTCTTGACAGTTCTGGAACATTTAAAAACACCCTGCAGGTGCCCGCGGGTGCTCTGGGCGCCAGGGCGGGTGGGGGCGCCTTTCCCCCTTGGCCCGCCCACTAGACCCGTCACCCATCGCCCACGAGAATGGGCTCAGCTGGGCCCGCATCCCCAGGAGGGCCGCGCTTCTGCAGGCATATGGGGGTAGTCCCTGAGGTCTCCAGGAAGAGGGGTGCTCTGAAGAGTGCAGGGTCCTTGGCAGACCCCCAACTTAGGGGTGGTGGAATCCTCAGTGTCTTCAGCAGTGAAGAAAAGAGGCACAGCCTTGGGTATGAGTCACCGAGTGGAGGGGGGGAGCGAGGGGCAAGAGGAAGGAGGGGGTGGGTGGGAAGGGATGAGGGAAGGGAGGGGGAAGGAGGCTGGGCACCTCAGGAAGCCCCACCCTGCACATTCCTGGAGAGGGCCCCAGGCGCTGGGTGGGTGGGTGGGTGACAGCGGGGAGCCCCAGAGCGGAAGGCGACAGGTGTGCGCATGCGCCCCAGGCAGAGCCGCGGACCCGCACCAACAGCTGCCCCCTTTCCTGACGAGCTACGAGCTATGACGACTGGGGTCCCTGGGGGAGCCTGTGCCGCAAGCCGGCTGAGCACCGCAAGGTCAAGATGCCTCCCCCCTTCTAAAGAACACGTCTGGGGCCCAGCAAGATTTTTTTTTTTAAGACTTTCATTTATGCACACAAGAGCTGGGGTGCAGGCCAGAGATGCGGGGCTGAGAGGAGTCACCAGAGACGGAGCGGGGGCAGAGCAGGCAGACCCACTGAAACACACTGCTGGGAGGAGCAGCGGGAGGCAGGAGAGGTCTGCTGCGCCCTGTGGGTCCCCTCCCTGGCCGGGGGTCGAACTCGCGCTGCTGTGCCGCGGACTCTTCACAGAGCGGCACTCAACCCGCTGCGCCAGTGGGGAGGCCCCAGCAGCAAGAGTTTGTTAAGGATTTTTGTAATTATTTGTGTGAGACCTCTGCGGCCCCCAGAGATTTTCCCGTGTCTCCGGCTGTGGGTGACGCTGGCCACTTCCGTTTCCCTGAAGGATTTGTGCAGAACTGGTTTTGTTCCTTTCCCGGCCCTCAGCCCGCAGACCTCTGCCATGCTCGCATCTGGGGTCTCCTGGGCTGACGGTCAGTTCCTGGCTGGGGGGCAGGACAGAGAGGGCCGCACACCCAGGCTGCAGGCTGCAGGCTGCAGGGCAGCGAGGGCTGGTCAGTAGGCAGAGAGCCCGGCTGTCCGCGCCCTCATCGACAGGACGGGGGCTGTGCTGGGGGTCACCCCAGACCTGGCCCATCACAGTGCCCCGTTTGGCCCCTTAAAGTCCTCACTTGTCAGGATAAAGAGCAAGAAGTTGGGGCTCTGAAGCCCCCCCGTGACTATTACCTGGTGATGGTGCCGGGGTGGGAACCCCTTTTGCAAGAACAACCATCATGAGTGTTATAGGCTGAATTGTACCCCCAAATTTATACGTTGAGGTCCTGACCCCCAGGCCTCAGACTTGACTAGGAGACACGATCTAAAGAGGGAATCGCGCCAACATGGGCCGTAGCTGCCTTAGCCCAACGGGCGGCCGTCCTCGTGACAGGACAGGGAGGAGACGGCGTCCACACCCGGGGACACTGCACCCGGACGTCCAGTCTCCAGAACCCGAGAAAACTCCTCCTGTTGTTTAAGCCTGCGGGACTGGTGCGCTGTGTGGGCAGCGCGAGAGCCTGGGGCTTCTCAGGCAGCCGGCTCCGGCAGACGGGGGGCAGACCTGTGTCAGGGAGCGGGAAGAGCACGGGGCGCAGGGCCCACCCCGCAGGTGCAGGCCCCCCACGCCATCACAGCCGCTTCCCTGCATGAGGAAAACTCTGGAAAGGGCAGAGGAAGCGACAGTGGGAGCCGGGAAAATGCACCAAGGCTCAGCTCAGCCGCACTGGCCCAGGAGGAGGGAACATCTGGCCTGCCGTGGCCCTGGCCCAGGGCGTGTACGTAATCACTGTGAGCGCGTGGGCCGCCACCTGGCACCCCCTCCCCGGTGCGGGGGTCCCACCGGGAGAGCTGGCCCAGCTCAGGCCCAGAGAGCGCTCCGGGCGCCCCCGAGCCCACGCACGTGTGTACGGTGCACCACGGCACACTCACGTGCACGCACGCACAAAGACTCCGCTGGTGGCCTCAGTTTACTGTGCGAGGGGAGCCTCTGCGCACGCCCAGCTGCACCGTTCTGTGCGCTATGCCGAGTCCGCATCCATGTGCCTGGTGGACAGACAGACGCAAACTGGGAAATGTGCGTGCGCCCGCCCAGACGCACACACGCCCACACCTGTGCACACTCACGTGAGGAGCCTGCCACGCTCAACGGTGGGTGCCACACCTCCCACCTGCACCTGTGCACACCTGGCCTCACACTCGCGTGTTCTCACGCACGGATGGATCAGACTTGCCAGACTTAGCCAGTAAGATACGGAATGTAATATTTGAAACAGACTTTTTTTAAAGATTTATTTATGCACACACGCACTGGGGTAGAGGCCAGAGGCACGGGGTTGGGGTGAGAGTTGCAGAACAGGCAGGTCGACGGAAACACACTGCTGAGGGGAGCAGCAGGGAGGCAGGAGAGGTCTGCTGCGTCCTGTGGTCCGCACCCTGGCCGGCGGTGGGGATCGAACTTGTGCTGCAGTGGCTGCGGTTAGCCTCACAGTGCTGTGCTTAACCTGCTGTGCCACGAGGGAGGCCCCTATTTGGGACAAACTTGTGCAAAAATCTATTCTGTGACATGGAAGTTTCACTGGAGGGAGACCCAGTGTTTTCCCTGGCGCTCCTGTGTGCACACACGTCTCTGCGTGCATGCGTGCGTGCACACACACCAGCTCCTCAAGCCAGGGTCCCCACGCCCAGCCCAGGACATGCCGCTGCCCCTGGGGATTCCCAGGACTTCCCCTCGGTCTGACAAGTGGCCCGCAGCTGCGCCGGCCACAGCACAGGCCTGACCCCCGGCCAGGGGACCGAGGCCAGGCCTGGGCCTGCTGGTGGGAAAGGGACAGCTTTTCCCAGTGGGAGCGCAGCGCAGGGCCTGCAGGGACCCTGGACGCTCCTCCCGCCGACAGCCCAGCTGCAAGGTCTGGCGGCAGCGGGTCCGGGAGCCCCATCCAAAGGCGCAGCCTGGAGAAGGGTGTCCAGGTGGGGTCAGAATGCAACCCCAGCCCCAGGGACCCCTCTTGGCCTCTTCTCCATCCGGTGCTGGTGGGACCCAAGTCAAGACAGAGGTCTCCAAGCCCTCCCTGATAACCGGGATGGACCCTCAGCCGGCTGGTCTGAGAACAGCGAGCACGGAGCCAGGGGCTCCCAGGAGAAGACCCGGATCCAGCCCCCGTGCCCTGGGCCCCCCGCCGAAGAGAGGAATTCTGGGCCAGGAGCCTGCGCGGTGTCTCCTGAGAGCCAGGGTAAGAGCAGGGCGAGCGTCCTCGAGGAAGCATCTATGTCCCGGTCACCATGTGCTCAGTTACGTAAGAATGCATCTTTAGTTAAAAAGTTAGCCCGGACAGGAAACCAAAAATATTTTTTGGGTCTTCTTTTCAGCTCCTTCTCGGGGTGCCCGTAAAAGTGGAGCTGGGTCCGGCCTCCCTAGGGGCGGCCTCGGGGCTCGGTCGCAGGCTGTCACCTCTGCGGCCTGATTTTGATCCCCGACCAGGGAGTGACCTCTCCTGTCTCCCCACTGCTCCCCTCAATCCGCCTGTTCTGCCCCCCGCTCTGTCGCTGGTGACCCCTCTGGCCTCCACCCCAGTTCTTCTATGCAAAAAAATAAAAACAGAGATGTGTTTTGCCAGAGCACGAAGACACATCCTTTTTTCATTTCCCTCCGCGGTGCAAACAGCTTTCTGCAAGAGCGTAGGTGACAAAGCAGCCGCAGCTCCCTGAGGACGGGCCCCGAAGACCCCCGGGGAGAACCACCCTCTCTGTCTTTAAGTCTCCAGCACTTTTAAAACCAGAGTAAAATTCACTTAGCACACAATTAACCAATTTTTTAAAGATTTATTTATGCAAACAAGAGCTGGGGTGCAGGCCAGAGGTTGGAGGTGGGGTGAGAGGAGACACCAGAGACAGCAGGCGCAGAACAGGCGGACCCGCTGAAGCACACTGCCGAGGGGCAGCGGGAGGCAGGAGATGTCTGCTGAGCCATGTGGGGCCCTCCCTGGCCAAGTGCCGCGGATGCTTCGCAGTGTGGGCTCAACCCGCTGTGCCACCAGGGAGGCCCAGGGTGATTAAGTGCCAGATCTACCCTGTCTGGGGTCCTGGGGGAGGGACCCAGCAAGAAGGGCGCCCAGAGGCCCAGAGAGCACGTCAGGAGGACACCAGTCTGCCCACCTCTTGGGCCAGAGCTGTGAGAAGGTAAATGTCTGCTATTTCGCCTCCCGCCTGGGTTGGGGTGCACCCTGGCCGGCTCGGCGGGGGGCCTTCCTCCAGCCCTTTACCACTTGGGTTTGCTGCTGAGAGCTGTGGGCAAGCTGCCCCCTGCCCCCAGGGAGGAGCCAGGTGAGGCCAGGTGAGCTGGAGGCCCGCACCTGTGCAGGCCGGCAGCCCCACGCGGAGAAGGGGTCAGGGCAGGGCCTTCCAGCCAGGTGGGCCCTGGGGTTGGCTGTCCTGGGCTGGGGGTGGGTCTCCAGAGGGAGATTTCCCCACGTTCCCCAGAGACTCCAGTGCAGCCAGAGCTGTGGGCTCTGGGGGCCTGAGCCGCCCCTGAGCTGGAGCAGCCCCATCTGCAGCCCCACCAGATCCAAGCCCGGCCGTTCCGGGAGCCCGGCCCTGCGCCCGCCAGCCCCACTGCGCACAGAGCTGGCGGCTGCCCTGGGGACTGACTGTTCTGCCCTGGGGCCAACCGCTGCCTTCTCGTCCCTCCTACCACAGGTGAGCCCACAGGTGGGGGGGCAGCGGGGTCAGAGCGCACCCCACCCGCTGCCCTCAGGGCCTGTGTGACCCTGGGCAAGTCCAGCGTCCAGGCACCTGCGTGGGAGGAGCGGAGCCGGCTGGAGGAGCGGCTATGCGGAGGCGCGGGTGGGTGAGGCCCAGGCCGCGTCAGGTGGTGGGCCCAAGAGGCAGGGCCGAGACTCAGGAACAGAACAACACGCTCTGGGAAGGCAGACTTGGGCGGGGGCGGGGCTTGCGTTTCAACCAAGATGGGGCTCTCGGGAGACCAGCTCCCCTCCACGCCCAAGCCCCATCCCAAAGCCTCATGACCTCTGCCCCCGAGGCCACGTCTGGGTTCTCACGGACAAGCTGACAGCCGCGGCCTGCCCAGCAGGAGCCTTCATGTGCGCGAGGGCCCACACGCTCCAGCCCGCAAGCTGGCAGCACTGCCCTGGCTCACCCGCTCTCAGAGGGGCCCACGGCCCAGGCTGACCCTGCTGACCCCAGGGCCCAGAGATGGCTTCATGCCAGTCTTTGGTTCATCATCGTGGCTGATGTGTGCTGCACTTTGTGGTTGCTTGTGTTTATAAAAATATTTATTTTTAAAAAATATTTGGTTATTTATGCACACAAGAGCTGGGGCACAGGCCAGAGTCGCGGGAGGTGAGAGGATCCACCAGAGACAGAGTGGGGAGCAGCACAGGCAGACTGACTGAAACACACTGCTGAGGGCAGCAGCCGGCGAGGCAGGAGAGGTCTGCTGAGCCATGTGGGTCCCTTCACCGGCCGGCGGCAGGGATCGAACTCGTGCTGCAGTGGCTGCGGTTTGCTTCGCAGTGCGTTGCTTAACCCACTGCACCACCAGGGAGGCCCTAAAAAAAAAGTATTTTAATAAAAGAACATTCGTGCAACCACCCATGAAATTAACAGGTAAGACACTAAGAATACATAGGATTTTTTAAGATGTATTTATGCACACAAGAGCTGGATACAGGCTAGAGGTGCAGGGGCTGAGAGGACCCACCAGAGACAGAGTGGGAAGCAGAACAGGTGGACACACTGAAATCCACTGCCGAGGGGAGCAGTGGGCGAGGCAGGAGAGGTCTGCTATGGGGATCAAACTCTCTAGCCAGGGATCGAATTTGTGCAGCAGTGGCTGCAGGTAGCTTCACAGTGCTGGGACTTAACTCCTTGGGGAGGCCCAACATTACTTCAATTTAAAAAAATAATGCTATCACTATAAATATGCCCAAACAGAGTCTCCCTGGTGGCCAAGGGGTTAAGCACTGCACTACAAAGCTATCCACAGTCGCTGCAGCGCAAATTCAACTCCTAGCCTGGGAGCTGACCCACATGGCTCAGCAGACCTCTCCTGCCTCACTTGCTGCTCCACTCAGCAGTGTGTCTCAATAGATCTGCCTGATTGTCTCTGGTGAATCCTCTCACCCCCCACGCCTCTGGTCTTTGCCCCAGCTCTTATATGCGTAAATAAAATCTTTAGTAAGTAAATATGCCTAAACAATGTATTTTAGATTTGATTGCTTTGTACTCTATAAAGACAACATCATTCCATATCAGGATAACAGGAGTCCTCTGTGCTGTCATGTGCAGCTATAGTTGATTCTGTTTTCAGGGCTGTGTAATATTCAAGTGTGTGAGTAAGACACCATTTATCCATTCTCCTTTCAGTGGGCATTACAGTTGTAGTCAGCTTTTTGATATCATTATTACTGCTATTCTTGACATCCTGTACATGTGCCCAAGACTACTTGAACATGAAGCTGTTGTGTCAAAAGTTACAGACTAATCAACATTATGAGAAACTGCCAACCCATACTCCAAAAATTATTGGCCAATATATACACACACCAGCAACTCTTCAGAGATCTGGTTGGTCTGTGTTCTTGTCAGCACTTGGTATTGTCAGACTTAGTGCTTTTCCCGTTGAACAAGTGTGACTGATGCCTCTCTGGGTGGTGATGAGCCCTATGAGGTTCAAAGACATTGACCACTGTTTCCTCATTTGTGAAATGCCCCTCATGTCTTATGATTACTTGTGTTTACTTTTCCTTTTCTTATTGATATCTAAGTGTTTTTTATATATGGTGGATGCTAAACCTTTGCTAGTTGTAAGGATTAAAAATAGCCTCTCCCATTTAGTAGTTTGTCACTTTACATTGTTTTGAGTAACTTCCTGATGAAGAGAAATTCCCAAGTTTAATACGGTATTTCATGCTTAGTGCTTTTTTTTTATCCTAACAAATCCTTTCTTGGGGCCTCCCTGGTGGCGCAGTGGGTTAAGCAACGCACTATGAAGCAAACTGCAGCCACTGCAGCACGAGTTCGATCCCTGCTGCCGGCCAGGGAGG
>JAGFMF010011945.1:1301266-1353309 GCA_019455555.1 Galemys pyrenaicus | reverse complement strand
CTCCCCACTATCTGTGGTGAATCCTCTCACCCCCCACGCCTCTGGCCTGTACCCCAGTGCTTGTATGCATAAATAAATAAATCTTTAAAAAAAAAAAAAAACAAATCCTTTCTTACCATAAGTTTAGAAAGAAACTTGTAAGTACCTTCTATAAAGTTTTTAAACGCTACTTTTGACATTTCAGTCCTTAATCCATCTGGAGTCTATGTTTATGTATGTTATGGAACAGGACTCCGGTTTCCAGATGGACAACCAGCTTTCCCGGCTCAAATCAGCGAAGAGACCCTCTTCCCTTACTGGTGTGCCACGCCCCTCTGCTGCGTCAGTGTCCTGCATGTGAGCATTCGTTTCTGGGCTCTTGGTTCTGCTTCATTGATTCATTTAGTGTTGTTTAATCCCACAGTATCGTAAGTCCTGACATCAAACAGGGAAACTCCCATCTACATTCTTCTCCCTGAGGATCATAGTTCTTTGCTCTCTCTAGTAATTTGAGAATCAGGGGCACTCCCTGGTGGTGCAGTGGGTTGAGTAACACACTGTGAGGCAAACCGCAGCCACTGCAGCATGAGTTCAATCCTTGTCACTGGCCAGGGAGGGGACCCACATGGCACGGCTGGCCTCTCCTATCTCCCTGCTGCTCCCCTCAGCAGTGTCTTTCAGTCGATCCACCTGTTCTGCTCCCCGCTCTGTCTCTGGTGACTCCTCTCACCCCCCACACCTCTGGCCTGTACCCCAGTGCTTGTGTGCATAAATAAGTAAATGTTAAAAAAATAAATTTGATAATCACTGATCAAATTCCACAAAACTTTCATTAGGACTTTGAAATTGCATGGAGTGTAAAGATCAGCTTGAAGAGAAGATTTACCAGAAACAGAGTGGGGAGCAAAATAGGTGGATCCACTGAAATATACTGCTGAGGGGAGCAGTGAGGAGACAGGAGAGGTCTGCTGCGCCCTGTGGGTCCCTCCCTGGCCAGGGATTGGACTTGCCATGCAGTGGCTGTGGGTGCTTCCTAGTGTGGTGTTTAACCCCTTGCGCCACCAGGGAGGCCCCCAGGGAGTATTTTCTACTTGTATCAGTTCTACATATTTAATCTTTCGCTTTGCTGCTGCTGCTATCCCTGAGACAGGAGTGATGCCCTTGCAGGAGTTCATCTGAAGGTGGGGGCCGGTGAGAGGTGACTCTTGGGGAGGGACAGCTGGGCTGGAGCCCCGTCCTCCTGCTCAGAGCCCGGAGAGCCTGGGTCGCCACGGCCTCTGAGCCTCAGTTTCTCCATCCTGTCTTGCTCCTGCAGGGCTGGGAGCACAGAGGGTGACCCCGTACGTGGTGGGGGCCATGGAGAGTCCAGCAGAGCAGCCGCCTGCTGCCCACCGAGCCCCACACACAGCGAGCGCGGGTTGCCCGCCCATGTCCAGCGAGGTCGGGGCCTCTGTCTTCTCGCCCCCCACTTCCTCCTTGTGAAGGAAGCAGGGCGGGGGAGGGACGGGGTTCTGCAGTCTGCAGCCAGCCACAGGAAAGGGGAGGCTTGGAACCCTCCTCCCGCCCCAGGTGCAACCCCAGCCCGCCTCATCCCGCCACCACCCCCATGCCTGGGCTTGCAAAGAAGCAGCTGCGCCAGCCACCACCCACCCGCAGGGCAGGGAGGGCACTGGAGCTGGCTCCTGGGCTGCCCCTCCTGCTGTCACCAGCTCCAGAGGAAACCCGCAAACACCCCGCCTGTGGAGGTAACCCCTTCCTGCCCATGCCACCTCCCCAGGCAGAGGAGAGGTGCAAGGGCGGGAAGTGGGGCTTTATCTCCCCTCCATGAGGAGAGGGCTGGCTAGAATGTGCCACCTGATAAGGGGTCTGTGGGGGCCCAGCTGGTCCTGTGTCCCCTGAGAGGCTTGGGCCGGGAGGGGAGATAAGGGCTGGGGGGGGGGAACCTCCAAGCTCCCAGGACCAGCCGTGGGCTGTCTGCTGAGGGGCCAAGGGGCCGGAGGCCACGGGAACTGCTCCCCCCACCCCGCCCAGTGCAGGAAACACGAGCTTGGTGGTTTGTGGGGGCGGGGGCAGATGAGACCTGAAAAGAGGAATTGGCTGGGGATGAACTCCTTGCCCCTCCCGGAGCAATGCTGGAGGGGCAAGTTCAGCTGGTGATGAGGAAGAGGCTGGGCTGGCCAGAGCTGGCTGTGCGCTCAGGGGCAGCCACTGCCTGGGGCCTCGGCGTCCTCTTCCGTGAAATGGGGAGTGTGGACTCGGTGATGATGGGGCTTGGGAAGTCCCCAGGAAACGTTTGCAAAATATGTCCAGGACGCTGAGGGCGGGGTCCAGGTGCTGCTGGGGGGTGCAGGGGAGCAGACGCCAGGAGCTGGGGCGCCTATCTGAGGCCTCTCATCTTCAGCTGCCGTTGCCTCTTTTTGGCCCCTGCAGCCTGGCCCCTGCAGCCTGGCCCCCTCCGCTCCCGTGGCTGCCTCCACGTAGCCCCTGGCCCACCATCCCTAGTCCAGCTGCCCTTCCCTTCACCCAGTACCCGCCCCTGGGGCCAGAGTCCCCGGCTCCCAATCCCAGGGGCCTGGACAGCTGCCAGGGCCAGCTTCCGTGTGGCCCTGCGAGCCCATCAGCTGTGGCTGCTGGCTGGGCCCGTGTGGGCAGAGGGGACTGTGACCAGACGCTGTTCCCCCTTGCAGGGGCCCCAGTGTGGAGGGCCAGCTGGGCACGCATTGTTTTCTGGGAGGAGGCTCCCGCTTCCCAGCCCCTCCTGTGAGCCCGGCCAGGCAGGAGCCCCCTCCCCACAGTCCTAGAGGCCCCACTGCCACCTCACACTCGGGCACGGTGACTCCCCAGGGCACCTGGCCACTCCACTTGGGAGTGTGGGCAGTGCAGGTGAGAGAGAGGCCCAAGGTCAGGCTACCCTGCGCAGCCCAGTCTCCAAGCCTTGTGACTCTGAAACCAAGCGCCCCTGACTCAGCAGGGTATTAATAGGCCTGGCAGGCTCCCAGGGCCGCCCCGGAGCGCAAGCCCTTCGGCCCTTTGGCCTGCGCCCTCCCACGCATGTCTGGGTCTCATCCCACAATTCCCAGAGCCTTCCCAGAGCCTCCTCTGCACCCTAAATCTAGCCTCTCCCAGCAATCATCCATCTAGGGGCCCCTCCTCTGCTGCTGTGCAGGCCTGGGTGTCCATCTAGGAGGGAGTCAGGTGGCGCGTGGGTCATGTGACCGCAGGCATGGGCTGCGGCCAGAGCTGAGCTGCATGTGTGTCTCTCCCGCTTCTAACTTGGTGACTGGGGAGCAATCATCTAACAAGGCTGAGCTTCGGTTTCTTAACCTGCAAAGAGGGGGGCCTGACTGTTCCTAGTCCCGGATGTGCTGTGAGAACCGGAGGCGGTTGGGTCACAGAGCTCAGGTCCCAGGAGTGACAGCGAGGCTCACCTGTGCACCCCTCCAGGCCCCGCTCCCGCCCGTCAGGTTTCTGTCCCACAGTTCCCTCTTGTGGTGAAAGGTGTTATTGCAGGGGCTCCCTCGCAGGTTGCTTGGGCTTTGCTGCTTCTGACCTGAGCAGGCTAAAATGGGCCCTTCTGATGGACTCACGTCCTCAACTCCACCCCCTGACGCCTGCAGGGCAGGCCAGCCCGGACCTACATCAGTCACCCGTGTTTCAACACGTCCATCCAGCCTGGACAAGCCACCAGCCCCTTCACCTGCAAACGGGAAGACAAAGCCTTGAGGGCCATGGCACTCTCCAGCCAGAAGCCCTGGTGCTGGCAGACTCAGAGAGTAAGGAGCAGGTGTGGGGGCCCGGGACCCCATTCTTGGCTGCCAGGGTGGAGCATGCGCCTGTATAAGCCCGGCGTGTCTTCCTGCCTGCAGCTCCCTGCTCCCCACGCTGAGCACCCTGTGTCCTTAGATAGATGTCCCAGAACTGTTTGCTTGAGATGCGACCTGCTGGTTTGCTGGTGCTCACAGCCATCTCCGCTCACTGCAACAGGAGCAGATGGGGTTCCCTGGGACCCCCCAGCTTGCCTCTTCCCGCAAGTGCCCCCGTCCCAGGTCTCTGCCCTCTCCCGGCCAGAGCTGCCAGCCGCACTTGGACAGTGAACATGGGCGGAGGGGACAGGACTCCGAGCAGCGAGCCCTGGGGACCCAGGGCCAGGCGGTCGCTCCCCAGCCAGCGGTCCATGCAGTGTGGACAGACGCTTGGCCAGCGCGTAGGGGGCGCGCCCACTGCGGGGCAGAGCTAGTCACACTGAACTCCGGCTTCTCGCCCACGCCAGGGGCTCTGCTTCTGCAGAACTGATCCCACCCTTTTACCCAAGAGCGAAGCGTGGCGGTCAGGAGGAGAGGGGAGACCAAAGCCTCACGGCAGAAACTAGCCAACCCCTCCCCGGCCGCTCCCCACAGGCACGAACGGGTTTACCCAAGTCCTTTTTGATCCGTCCGTTTCACATATCACCTGGTAACTCCCCATCATGGGACGCGAGGGCTCAGCTGCTTTTTTGTTTTTAAAGATTGATTTATTTATGCACACAAGAGCTGGGGCACAGGCCAGAGATGTGGGGGGGTGAGAGGACTCACCAGAGACAGAGTGGGGAGCAGAACAGGCAGATCCACTGAAACACACTGCTGAGGGGAGCAGCAGGAGCCAGGAGAGGTCTGCTGCGCCCTGTGGGTCCCCTCCCTGGCCGGGGGTCGAACTCGTGCTGCAGTGGCTGCGGATGCTTCACAGTGCTGTGACACAGCCCCTTGTGCCACCAGGGAGGGCCCTCAGCTTATTACCTCATGCACTGGACCACACTGGCCTTCCCTGCATCCCCCCAAAACGCTCACACCCTCCTCCCCGAGTGGTCACCCCATAGGCTTGGTCAGGTAGCCAGAACTCACGGTGATGAATTACGTTGTTCCGGCCCTGGCGGCACTTCCCCGAGAGCTGCGGTCCAGTCAACGGCTTTTACCGAGGATATCCTGTGCGATCGGCCATGGAGACCCGCCGTGGGCAGCCACGTCCTGCGCCTGTTGCGGTGAGCGGAGACGGCTATGAGCCGCCAGCAAACCAGCAGGTCGCGTCTCAAGCAAACAGTTCTGGGAAAGAAGGAAATTAGCTGAAGAGGGGCAGAGGATGGCAGCTGCTGGGTGAGAGGAGGATTTGGCCTACTTAGTGTTTGACTGTTGGCTTTTTCTTAAATTTGCCAATTGCCTTCCCTCTTCCGCCCATCCCATCCTCCCTCCTCTGGCCTCCTTCCTTCTCTGTTAAATACCTCTTGTAATATGATCATGTCCCGAGACTGACACCCTGTCAACATCTCTCTGGAAGTTTGCACACACTGGCATACCACTGCATTTCTCCATAGGGTCCCCCTTCTCCCACCCACCAGCCTGCTGTCCTCTGTCCTCCCCGGCTCCACCCGTGCTTCCCAGTGAGGGGCTCTGGAGAACCAGGAGGACACCCACAGTTTATCTCAGAGACTGCATTTGAGGAGACCCCTGAGGAGGTGAGGGAGGGCCTGGCTCTGCCTGGGAGCCTGGGAGGGGCAGTCAGGAGGTGATGAGGGCAGCCAGTGAGCGAGGGCCTGGACCTGCCAATGCCTCAGTCACGGGCACGCCTGGGGGGCCTCGGGCTGGGGAGGGCTCACGAGCGGAGACATCCAGCAGGTGCGGCTAGGTGACACGCTGCAGGCCCTGCGTCGGAAGGCTGACCCTGGCCCCACCCCGATCCAAGGTCCTGGTCATCTGTGACGGCCACGAGGCCTGGCCTGGTTTCCCGTGCATGGAGTGAGGCTGTGGCCTCGCTGCAGCCTGTCCCTGATCCGTCAGCTGCAGTGGGGCCCCGCCTGACTGATGCCCACGGGAGCCCCAGCCGCCGTGGGGACGCAGGAGAAGCAAATGCCTGCAGTCCGCCACCGCCTTGGCCTCGCTGGCTTCACTGAGCTCGTGTGGCCTCTGGCTTCTGGCAGATGAAGATGGGTGGCAAAGGGACCCAGGTGTGTGGCCCACCCATGGCTGCTGGTTGTCCTGGCTTGTAATCTGAGGTGAATTGTGTCCCCCTAAAAAGGATATTGAAGTCCTAAGTCCTCAGCGCCTGAGGATGTGAGCTTATTTAAACAGAACCTTTACAGAGTCAACAGCTCACGATGAGGCCCTTAACCTGCCTCAGAGAAGAGCACTGGGCAGTCCATGACGGCACACCCTCTCCTCCCACCCTGCCTCGGCCCAGCAAAGAACTGAAGCTGGCGGGCACCAGGCCAGAGGCTTACTGCTTTCTCAGTCAGTGCCTGCACAGCTGCTTACAGCCGCCCAGAGAGAACCCCGGGGCTGGGCGGTCCCATGCCCTGGGGCTGAGAGACAGGAGCCCTTACCACTTACAAGGGAATGGAAGGAGCTCAAAGGAATTACCTAGGAAGCCGGGAGATGGGCAGGTAGGGATGATTTCTCCTATATGAGGAAAACAAGGAATCCAGATGAGCTGAGGAAGCAAAACAGTTATAAACTAGAGGACACTGATTGCGAGTGAGGTTTCTGGGGTTAAGGGGAAGGAGAAAGGATCAAAGTGTAATAGGGAGGTTTTTAAAAAGGGCAAAGTTTTAGAATTTTGGTTTTGCTTTAAGTAAGTAAAGTTAAATAAATTTTTTTTAAAAAATAAAATAAAAACAAAAAATTTTAAAAGGTACATAAAACAAAAAACAAAATTACATTTATTTTTTAATTTTAAATTAATTAAAAGAAATATAAATACTTATAAAAATTTAATAATAATTTTACTTTTTAAAAATTTATTTAACTTTTTAAAACTTTTTTTTTAAAGATTTATTTATTTATGCATACAAGCACTGGGGTACAGGCCAGAGATGCGGGAAGGTGAGAGAATCCACCAGACAGAGCAGTGGGAAGAATAGGCAGATGGACCGAAACACACTGCTGAGGGGAGCAGTGGGCGAGGCCAGAGAAGTCTGCCACACCATGTGGGTCCCCTCCCCGGCCAGCAGCAGGGATCGAACTCGCTGCAGTGGCTGCGGTTTGCTTCATAGTGCGTTGCTTCAAAGTGCGCCACCAGGGAGGGCCCACTTTTTAAAACTTTTTTTATAAATTTTTACTTAAAATTTTTTAAACTTCTAATAAACTTTTAAACTTTATTGTAAATTAATTTTATTTAAACTTTTACCCTTAAAAAATAAGTAACTTTAAATACTTAACTATTTTTTATATTATACTTTAATTATATTACAAATTTTTAATTAAATACCTTATATATTTATTTTAATACAACAAATAACAGAACCCATCTTTTAAAAAGCAAATTTAAAAATTCTGGGGTGCCCCTCTCCCTGCCCTATTAGAAAAGGGGTAGGGGTAGGAGAAAAAGAAGTGGGAAGGAGGGAGGAAGGAAGGGAGGGAGAAAAGGAGGGAAGGAAGGAAGGAAGGGAGTAAAGAAAGAATTCAACATCAAGACCAAAGTTACAGAAAAGCGAGAGATTGATAGATGAGAGGAAGGACAGGAATGCTCTCTGGGTGCAGTGGGGTCCCAAGCGGGTACAGTGGCAAGGAGTTGGGGCTTGGCCCTTGGGTACCTCAGCATGGTGCCTCTTGCTGACTGGCTGACCCTGAGGGTTCTCCTAAGCCGCCAAGGTCCACTGAGTTGTGGGAGGGGGAGAGGGGTCCTCCCAGGCCTGCCTGACGCTAGCTTTGGTGCACTGCTTCAGCATTGCTCACTGTCAGTGTTCTGAACTCCCCAGTGAGACTGCCAAGTGGACCTAGGGCAGCTGCAGTCAGGCGGTAAGAGGAGGAAGGTTGCAACCAACTGTTTCTGCATCAGACTGATAGACGGGCTTGGGGGCCTGGTGTGCCCCGTTCCTGGCTGCCTTACCCCATCCTGACTTCCTCCTTCATCCCAGTTACCTATGTCCAAATTCCTCTAGTTTTGTTGTTTTTCTAAGCTTGTTATTGAAGACACAAAAACTTTAGAATGTTTTTAGAATATAAAGGGTTCACTTTGGTTTTCTGGAAAGTTTTGAACTCATTTTAAAATAGTATTTTGGGGCCTCCCCTGGTGGTGCAGTGGGTTAAGCGGCACACTATGAGGCGAACCGCAGCCGCTGCAGCACGAGTTCGATCCCTGCTGCCGGCCAGGGTGGGGACCCACATGGCGCAGCAGACCTCTCCTGCTGTGCCCGCTGCTCCCCTCAGCAGTGTACTTCTGTTATCTGCCTGTTCTGCTCCCCGCTCTCTGTGGTGAATCCTCTCGCCCCCCGACACCTCTGGTCTGTGCCCCACTGCTTGTATGCATAAATGAATAAATCTTTTAAAAAATAAAATAAAATAGTATTTTGAAAAGGCTGTATTCAAAAACTGTATTTGTGACTTATCTATGACCTGGTGAGGATGGATAGAATTCATGTATTAAAAAGCCCCACATTTATGTTTTTCATTCACTACCAACAGCCTATTTATTGGATCCATTCTGAGAAAGCAAGTATCGATATTTTAATTTATCCTTATGAAGCAACATATAACAAGCCACGGTGTAAATGTTACCACCTCCTTTGCCAGAGCAAGTCCCTGTGTGCCTTCCTGGAGGTGGGAGAGTGCAGCATAATGAGCCAAGGTAGAGCTGTGCTCTGCCCGAGATTCAAACCCTAGCGATGTGGTCTCTAGCTGGTTTGTCTAACCCTAGAGCAGGGGTAAAAGTAGCACACCTCAGCTCTCCTGCCTGCCTGCGACTGTGCAGGTGCCTTTCCTTTTTCTCCTTTTCCTAATAAATCTGTCCTTATAAAATGCAGGGGGGAGGGGTCTCCATGGTGGCAGGGGTTAAGCGCTGCACTGTGGGGCTTCCGCAGCCACTGCAGTGTGAGTTCAATCCCCAGCCAAGGGGCTGACCCACATGGCACAGCAGACCTCGCCTGCCTCCCTGCTGCTCCCCTCAGCAGTGCGTTTCAGTCAGTCTGCCTGTTCTGTTCCCCAGTCTCTGGTGAATTCTCTCACCACCCCCTACCTCTTCTGGCCTGGACCCCAGTTCTTGAATGCATAAAATAAAATCTTTAAAAAATAAAATGCATGTATTTAAAATGGGTGGGAAATGAAAGAGCTTCATACTAAATAGTGATAGCTTCAGTAAAGCACCTGCATTAGGCCAGGATTGAAACTGAGAGCGCCTGTTTGTGCAGTGTGGCCCCCTGCTGGTTCTGAAGCGCACAATGACCTTTTTATTTATCAGCTTTGATGATTTGACCTAAGTAAAATTTAAGATCATTTTTTGGGTAGTCCTATTGGGATAGAGTAATCTCATGTGTTTTTAGCGCCCTAGGTAATTTTAATGAGTTGGGACATCTTTAATGACCTGATTGGAAATAATTTCAAGACAACTCCATGGTATTTTATGGGGTGCCCGGTAGGTGAATCTGCCTGTTTCCACCAGTCTCTTGGGGATATTGTCATGAGGTGACAGTCTTAGTGGACCTCATCTTTGAGCATCACGATGTCCTTTCGATGGTATGGACCCTTATTCAACAAACCCAGGGTGCCCTGTTTGCAGGGATTTTCATGGACAGGAAAATCGGCTTCGGTTTATTAAATATAATCAAGCAGCGTCATAAATAGGGTCCCCTTATCCTTTCTGCGGCTTTATCTCTGATAACATGGAACTTTCGCAAGGTTGCTGATCTCCACACTGCCTGTCTTCACCACACTGGCAAGTGCACTGAGTCATAGAACTGCCAATAAGCTTGCGGAATAACTTCTTTCAGCGGAGCCAACCTCTTTTAACCCTCAGGCATCGCACAGATAGCTCGTCTCGATCCAGAAAAATGAGGCTTGTTGTAGCGATGGACTTAAGTCTTCCATTTAACTTCTGCGATTTCATCTCTACGCTTGCAGACGAGCTCATCCCCACCGATGACGCTCCATTAGGTCCAGGGCACAGCGCGCGGGCCCACAGGTCGTAAGGCGCCGGGCGTGACGAGTTGCGCAGACATCCTTGTGTTTCTGCTGCACCCCTCTGCCTTGGCCGGGGCTTCAATTCCGCCGCTTAGCTGTGCAGCTGGTTTGTGGGCTGAGAAGACTCGCGGTCAGCTTTCTGATTCGTTTCTCCCAGTTCCGCGGCTCACAGCCCCCCGCGTGCGGCACAGTCCTCCCCCGCAGACGCCCTACCAGCCCGGTCAGACCCCACTTCCTCCGACTTCCCGAGCCGGGGAGCGTCCACGCTGCGCAGGAGCCGCCCATCCCGGTGCCCGCGCGAGGTCTCCCCAGGCTCGCAGCAAGCTGGGGACCCAGCTCCGGGTCCTCTCCCAGGCCCCGTCAGGACTGGCACGGGCGTTTCCGCAGGTCCTCCCGGGGGTAGTGGGCTCCACTACGCGCCGTCTGAGGGCCTGGGGCCCCCATGGCGCCGCGGGGACCCCTTCCAGCCAGACGCAGCCCCCCGGTGCAGCCCGGAAGCAAGACCTGCCCGAGGCAAACCGGCTCCTCGGGTCGCAGCCTAGTTGACGTAACGGCTCGGCAAACGCCTGCAGCATTTCAACCAATCCAAACTGGCGATCGGGAGAGGGGCGGTGACTCTGACCAATCACATCCCTCGGCCGGCGGTTCGCCCACTTGTAGGGTGAAGTAGCCAATGGCGCCGGCAAAAGGAGCAAGGAAGGCGGGCGAGGGGCGTGGCCACAGGGTTCCGCCTTCCCCTGGCGTCTTCGGCTCTGGGCATGCGCGGGGACGTTGGGCGCTTCGGGCGGAGGCGGCACCTACGCTGCGTGCCCGCCCACGTTCGTTTTTTTGTTTTGTTTTGTTTTTTTGCTTGAATCCATTAAGCCTCTGTCCACGCTGCGAGAGCTCGTATAGTAGAAGCTGAACGCACCACACGGACCCACTGTCCGAGCGCCGCAGGGGACGCTACTTGTGTTCACACCTAAGGAAAAGGCGGTCTCGCGTCTTGCTGGCGTTACGGCGCTCCTTGCAGCTGCAAGCAGCTCCGACGGGTGCGGTGCGGCGGCGCCTCCCTCCGCTGCGCGAGGGCGCCAGGGCCCGTCTGCGGCGGGCCGCACCTGGCGTTGTGAGGCTTTCTGTCGCTCCGTCTCTTTTTTAGAGTAAAGATAAACATAATGCAAGTATGCTCTTCCCTCTCGCACCCCCGGGACCTGCGCGTGGGCTCGCGGGTACTAGCGCTCCCCGCCCCTGACTCCACCCTACGATAATCCCTTTTGTTGTCTGCAAAGAGGCGGAGCAGGGTGAAGGTGTGTGTGCACTCCGGAGACACAAGACCGGCTTGAGTCCTGTCCCCCCAACCGACTAGAATGACCTCAGGCAAGTCCCGCCTTCTCTACAATTTTCTCTTCTTTAAAATGAGGACATCGAGAGCCTATCAACGCTGGGTCCTGAGTTCGATCCCTGGCTAGGGAGCGGACCCTCATGGCGCAGCAGACCTCTCCTGTCTCCCTGCTGCTGCCCTCAGCAGTGTGCTTCAGCGGATCCACCTGATCTGCTCCCCACTTTGTCTCTGCTGATCCTCTCACCCCCACACCTCTGGGCTACACCCCAGATCTTGGGTGCATAAAGTAAGAGCATTGACAGTATCTTTCCACAGCATTTTTGTGAGGGTTCAGTGAGTTCACATGAAAGCGCTCAGAACACCCAAGCTCCGGGTAAGCGATAATGTGATGATGTGAGTGGCAGGTGTGGTCTCGGGGAGGTAGGGGCCACCTGTTACTTGTCCTTCTTTTCAACGAAAGCCTTTGGAGTGGAGACTACTTCCTTCCACAGTGGTTCTCCAAGCACGCGCCTTTCACCTCATAAAATGTTCTTAAACTTTCTGAGCCTCAATTTACTCCTTTGTAAACAAAAGCAGATGTACAGATAAAAGGACAATCCACTTATACTTAATTAGCGGGTGCCTGACGTATAGTAGACACCCTGTGACAGTGGACACAAACTGATTTGTGTCTAGCACTTCCCACCTGGTGTTCCTGCAGGCGCACCCCAAGACTTCAATTCCCAGCCTCCCCTGCAGTTAGGTGGGGCCTGGCCTCTGGTTCTGGGCAGCAGATGCTGCTGGCAGCAATGTGTACACCCCAGGCCGGCCTTCCTCTGTTCCTCATCTGCACAGCTGGAAGCTGTAGTGGACCCGGAACTCAGGATGGCTGAGCACCTGCAGCACCATTTGGAACAGAGCAGCTCAACCAGCAAACCCACATGGGAGAGCAAGAAAGTGTGAACTGGGCTGGGATCCTCCCCTGATAGGCTGCTGTTGTTTTCACAGCCATTAGCCAAACAAAGACATCATCATCATTGTTTCTATTATTACTGTATCATTATTACTTATTCTTTAATCCCTCGACACCTCTGGCTTAGTTGGCACAAGATTGTCCTTTTTGAGAGTGTGCTGTCTTGTGATGGTATTTTTAATGTATACACATGACCAGGTGACAGGGTTGTAAGTTTCACCCCCCCCCTTTTATCTTAAAAGACTTATTTATGCAGCCAAGAGCTAAGGTAAAGGCCAGAGGTGCGGGGAGAGGGGTGAGAGGACTCACAAGAGACAGTGAGGAGCAGAACAGGCAGATCTACTGAGACACACTGCTGAGGGGAGCAGTGGGGAGACAGGAGAGGTCTGCTGCACTATGTGGGTCCCCTCCCTGACCAAGGATCGAACTTGTGCTGCAGTGGCTGCGGATGCTTCCTAGTGTGGTGCTTAACCCTGTGCCACCAGGGAGGCCTGTAAGCCCCCCCTTTAAGCTGTTTACTTTACACATTACCCCCAGCCCTGTGTGCCTTAGGAACAGAACACAGTTCCTCCCACAACACCTGGATGACCTCAGGCAAGAGGATGGAGGGAGGGCTAGGGGTCCAGAGCTCAGTGGCAAGTTGTTTCCACTTCATTGTGTTCCTTTCCCTCTTTTTTTCTCTCCCCTCCCATCTCCAGATTCATTTGTTAATTCATTCACACACTGATTTAGCAAGTGGAATTAAACTCCTGTTCTGTGCCAGGCGCTGTGTAAGACTCAGGGATCCAGCAACGAACAATTCCATGAATGGCATCATCTCCATCCAAAGGACTTCACTGTCCAATGGGCAAGGAAGAGAAGCTAACACGGATTACAGTAGATTATAAAACACGGCCCCGTGAGCTCTGTGAGTGTGGTGTCTGTCTTATAAGCCATGGCACCCTGGTCCTCGCACCGGTCAAGCGATGGAGGTGAGCAGACCAGCACTATGGCCGCTCGGAGGTAGATGCCAACACAAAAGGGCTCTTAACAGCGGTGATGATTCACCCCGGCAAAGGAGGTCGGGTGGGGCTGGGACAGTTCATTTCAGATAGAGGAACACCATGTCTGAGAGGAAGCTGTGAGTCTGGAAAGGGGGAGGTGAGAGCAGAGTCTGGAGAGGGGTCTGGAGTTGGAGCCAGAGCATTTTCTAGAATGTCAGGGCCTGGCCTGGAGTCACTGGCCAAGACCTGGACTGCAAGACAGACAGCCGGTATTTCACTGGTCAACAGCTCCACTGACAAGAAGAGAAAAGCACAGGAGTGGCTCGGCCCAGCCTCTCTGGGCCGGGGAGGGGAGAGCACATGGGAAAAGTTGCAGCTCGCCCCTGTGGGAGAACATCTGCAGCTGTGGCCTCTGACCTGTGGGGGCACAGCTCAGGGAAGCCCAATGGTCTCATTATTCCTGCCACACCCTAGACTCCACACCTGGGCCCCACTGGCGTGTCGTTCCCCCTGGCTATTGTTGCTGTCTGGTCCTCCACGCAAATGACGAAAATCTGTGCACTAGCTACATCACCATCTTAATCACTCTTTAGACCTGCCCCACAATTCGCTGCTAACCCACTAGCCCACTGGCCCAGAACAGGTCTTCACTGAGCTCATCGGCTGGGAAGAAAACAAGAGCTTCATGTAAGCAGCTTAATTCTTTGAACTTTGTTATGAAATGGCCTTAATTTTCCTTTTAGTTATTTTCCTGGTTTTGACTTAACGTTGGGCCAAAGATTTTTTTATTTTTTTTTTAAGATTGATTTATTTATACATACAAGCACTGGGGTACAGGCCAGAGGAGTGTGTGTGGTGAGAGGATTCACCAGAGACAGACCCGGGAACAGAACAGGCAGATCAACAGACGCTGCGGGCGAGGCAGGAGAGGTTTGCTGCGCCATGTGGGTCCCCTCCCCGGCTGGCAGCAGGGATCGAAACTCGTGCTGCAGTGGCTGCGGTTTGCTTCATAGTGTGTTGTTGCTTAACCTACTGCGCCACCAGGGAGGCCTGGGCCAAAGATTTTACCTCCAAGTGCATTCAGCATGGCACAGAAGGGAGAACCGGCTTCCAAGTCAGAACTTGTTTGAGTCCTGAATCCGGTTATCACTAGCTGTCTGGGCTAGTTATGTATCCACTCTATACCTTACTTTTCTCATCTGCAAAGTGGGGGTGCTATTGAAACCTTTGCAGATTCAGTGAACCAGTATTTTTCTTTTTTTTTTTTTAAGATTGATTTATTTATGCATACAAGCACTGGGGTACAGGCCAGAGGTGTGGGGGGGTGAGAGGATTCACCACAGAGTGGGGAGCAGAACAGGCAGATCAACAGAAGCACACTGCTGAGGGGAGCAGCGGGCACAGCAGGAGAGGTCTGCCGCGCCATGTGGGTCCCCTCCCTGGCCGGCAGCAGGGATCGAACTCGTGCTGCAGTGGCTGCGGTTTGCTTCATAGTGCGTTGCTTAACCCACTGCGCCACCAGGGAGGCCCAAACCAGTATTTTTCAAATGACCACTGCATATTCTAAAATACATCGAAGGGGAAAGAAAAAGCAATGCTGTTTAGGCTAAGAGAGGAAGAAAAGTTGGTCTCTCATTTTAGATTCAATACTGTCATTAAGTAAACAAAACGTGTCATGTTTTGATGAACTAAAAAATTAATATCCACTTTTTTAAAAAAGATTTATTTATGAATACAAGAATTAGGGTACAGGTCAGAGGAATTGGGGGGTGAGAGGTTTCAACAGATCCCCTCTCTGGCCAGGGACTGAACTCACTCTGAGGTGGCTGCGAAGCCCCATAGAGCAGTGCTCAATCCCTTGTGCCACCAGGGAGGCCCTTAAAAAATTTTTTTAAAGTGTGCAATTCATGGCTTCTCTGATGGTGCAGCAGGTTGAGCTCTGCACTGTGAAGCATCCACGGCACAGCAGCATGAGTTCGATCCCAGGCCAGGGAGGGGACCCACAGGGCACAGCAGACCTCTCCTGCCTCCCCCGCCGCTGACCTCGCTCCCCTCGGCAGTGTGTTTCGGTCCATCTGCCTGTTCTGCTCCCTGCTCTGTCTCTGGTGAGTCCTCCCCCCCCTCCCCCCCCTCCCCGCACCTCTGGCCTGTACCCCAGCTCTTGTGTGCATAAATAAATAAGTCTTTGGGAAAAAACTAAAGTGTGCAATTCAGTGTCATTTAGCATATTCACCATGCTTTGCAGCCATCACCACCCCTGTCTAGTTTCAAAGAGTGAAATTTTGCAACAGAAAATCTTATCTCCAGTAAGCAGTTCCTCCCCCAGCCCCTGGCAACCAATCTGTCTTCCGCCCTCTATGGATTTACCTATAAACACAATCTTACAACACGTGACTTTCATGTCTGACTTCTCGCTCTTACCATAGTATTTTTTAAAGGGCCACCCATTCTGTAGCATAGAGCAGAACTTAATTCTTTCCATGACTGAATGATGCTTGGGATGGCTTTATCAGATTTTTTCCCACTCACTGGATGATGGACATTAGGTGTTTCCATCTTTAGGCTACTGTGAATAATGCACAATAATGTGTCTCCATTTTGGTTGGAACATTTGTTTTCAGTTCTCCCAGGTATGCACCTACGGGTGAAATGACTGGGTCTTAGGCTAGTTCTGTTCCAGGGAGCTCGAAGCTATTTTCCACAGCACCCCTCCCTTCAAGCCTTCCAACTGCAGTGTCTGAATGCCCCGCAGTGTGCCCCCAGTCCTCACCTCACTGACACTCCTCATTCTCCTATTTTGAACTGAGAGCCACCCAGCAGGAAGTAAGTCCTATCTCATTGTACTTCCAATTTGCATTTCCAATTCGCATCTTTTCACAGGCTCATTGGCCTTTTTTGTCTCCCCTTGGGAGAAATGTCTACTCAGTCCTTGACCCACTTTGTCCTCGAACTGCCTGTCTTCGAGAGCTGCTGAGTTGGGAGAACTCTCCCTGAACCCTGGAGATTGATTTGAGGTCTGCAAAACTCCCCTTCTGTGAACTGTCTTCTCCCTTCGTTGGTATCAAGTCCGTTCTGAGACCTGCACCTCTGAGATGGCAGCCACAGAGGGGAGACCTGACGACCACATTCCCCTGCCTGCCGTGGCCTTCTCCCGCCTACCCCACAGCCCACCCCACCGTGTGTCAGCACCATCAGCGGTGCGTGGCCTGGGCCCTGGCTCTCCCTCAGAAAGGAAGACCGTGATTTGGGGATTCTGCCGTGGGCACAGAGAGGGGGTGGCAGGACGGTCTTTGCCACCCCATGTTATTTGGCAGCCTCAGTGGAGAGCCAGCCCTTTCTTGTCCTTCCCTGAAGGCCACCCTTCAAGAAGTGTCTGCTGACTTTCTCAGCTGAAGTTTTAAATCAGCTGAGTTTTAAATCTTACCGCAGCTTTTATTCTCCAGCCCTGGCTCCTCCCTCCTTCTCCCCTCCTGGTGCCTGGAGCCAAGGGTAGGCATGATGTGAGAGGAGGTGCTTGCACCCCCTGCCCTGGACGCCCTTTGCCACCAAGCCCTCAGAGGACACTTTGCCTTCAGCTGCGCGCGTCAGGTGCTGAGACTCAGCGCTGCCAGCCGTGGTGTCAGCACCGAGGCCTGGGCTGTCTGTTCGGACCCAAGTGTTGTATTTTTAGCTCCAGGCTCCTCTCCCTACTGGAGTGCACATTCCCCAGGAGGGGGCCACCTCCCCATGGCCCCCAGCCAGGCAGTAGCCCCCTCCAATGCCCAGCCACTCCTCCCATCATGCCTCTGTACCAGGAGGCGCTTCCACGTCCCCAGCTAGAGTCCGTTTCCCCCTGCACGGCTGTTCAGCTGTTCTTCGCCTCCAGTTCAGGGGACAGCCCTCTCTGGGCTGCAGCAGGAACGGCACTGTCTGGGCAGCACCATCACACTCGGGAGAACAGGTGCAGAGGACGGGAAGGCAGCCAGTCCAGGAGTCCCAGAACAGCGCTCACTCTACACATCCCTGGTCCCTGGGTTGTACTGCAAGTTAGCGGTGGGCGGGTCACCACTGCCCTTCGGTAGCTCTGGGCTGAAGAGCACTAGGCCGGCCGAGAAGCAGGACCATGATTCCGACTCATCTCAGGCAGCTCTTTCCTGGAGGGAGGGAGAGCCTGATAATCAGATCTTTTTTTTTTTTTAATTTAATTTATTTATGTAAGAGCTGGGGTACAGGCCAGAGGCAGGAGGTGAGAGGGTTCACCAGAGACAGAGTGGGGAGCAGGACAGGCAGATCAACAGAAGCACACTGCTGAGGGGAGCAGCGGGCACAGCAGGAGAGGTCTGCCATGCCATGTGGGTCCCCGCCCTGGCGGGCAGCAGGGATCAAACTCGTGCTGCAGTGGCTGCGGTCTGCTTCATAGTGCGTTGCTTAACCCACTGCGCCACCAGGGAGGCCCCAGATTTGGGCAAACTTTATTTTGCAGTTGGGTGGAATTTCATTAGGTAGAGGAACAGAGATAAGGCTTGGGGCAGGGGAACGCAAGAAGCCCCAAGAGCCAGGGGACTGTCTACTAAAACCTGTCCAGCAACTGTCCCTCTTGGACAGTCACTGCATCTCCTCTGTCAGAGGGGTTTACTTCCCTCTCCCTCCCCTGTGGGGAGTCTGGGCTAGTTTGACACTTTCACCAATAAAATGTAGCCGAAGCCACAAGCCTGGAGAGGCCTGCCAGTTTTCACTTTCACTCCTCTGGAATCAGTTGCTGTGAGGAAGTCCTGACTGTGTTGCTGGGGAGAGAGGTTACACCAGCATTCTGGAGGATGAGACACTTTGTAACAGGATGGTCCAGGGCTGCCCCTTTCTCTGTAACAACTTCTTCTTCTTTTTTTTTTTTTTAATGCTTATTTACTTATGCACACAAGAGCTGGGTACAGGGCAGAAGTGCAGTGCAGGGGGGTGGTGAGAGGACTTCCAGAGACAGAGCGGGGAGCAGAACAGGCAGGTTCACTGAAATGCAGTGCTGAGGTGAGCAGCGGGGAGAAAGGAGAGGTCTGCTGCGCCTTGTGGGTCAGCTCCCAGGCTGAGCATGGGACTCATGCTGCAGTGGCTGCAGGTAGCTTCATGGTGCTGTGCCTTAACCCTCTGTGCCACCAGGGAGGCCTGATGAGACACATCTTGAGGGAAGGGTGCTACAAGCAATTGGTCAACATGGTGTGGAACTGAAGCACCTTCTAGAAACCCACCAGTGAAACATTGTCGCTATTTATTATTGGTGGGAAAACAACACCACAACTTGTCATTCTGTTACTCAGTAAGTTTGGGGGCTGTTTGTTATGGTCTATTGCTGACTGAGAAGGGCTGCTCCAGTGCATCTGAGATTAAGAACAATGGACGGCACAGTTTGTGCCGGATGCTGGCTGTGCTGCTGGCCAAGACTCCTATGCTCACTCAGTTTTCACCCCCAATGTTCAGAGTCTCAGAGCAGTACAGTCACTTGCCTGAAAACACACAGCAGGTGCCATTCTACTTCTGGCTTAGTTTGAGATGTCTCCACCCAGGGCATGGCAGCATGTCTCCTAGTATTATTATTATTTTTTTTAATTTTAAAGATTTGTTTATGCATACAAGATGCTGGGGTACAGGCCAGAGGTGTGGGGGGTGAAAGGATCCACCAGAGACAGAGTGGGGAGCAGAACAGGCAGATCCCAGAGCTCCACAGAACAGAAATCCACTGCTGAGAGGGGCAGCGGGGAGGCAGGAGAGGGCTGCTGCCCTTGTCTCCTAGTATTTAAAAGGAAAAAAAAGTCACAAAAACAAAATAAACTCTTGCTCTTGGGTTCGTGCCAACTCTCTAGGTTCTTGGTCCACTCGCCTTCTGCTCTTTCCTCATCCATAAGTGAGAGCAGTCACTGTCCCCAAGCACTGAGTGATCTTTTATATGATGCTTAGCAGCACACTGGGCCAGGGAAGGGGTCAGGAAACAGGTTGATGTTGCTGTCAGGCCACAGGAGTGCAGGAAGAAAAGGATTTCCTGCATGCTTGGAGATTTGAGGCACTGAGGAACCCCTGGACCCACCAGCCCAACAGCCCAGAGGGTGGCTCCCCTGCCAGGCCCCCCAGGGGAGCAGAGTGCTGGTAGACTTTGCATCCTACACCCCCTTCCTCCATTCCTTCAGAGCATTCCTGGGGCATCCAAGCCTTTCATCGTCTTCTGTCCTTTCTTATCAGAAAACAAAAAAGGTAACTTCCTGATTCTCACCGGAGTCCCAGAGCTCCTTATCTCTCTGCCAATAAAGTTAAGGGCCAGAGGTGCACTCATTCCTCCCTCCTGCAAACCAACCCAGCACTTATTTGGCGCCTGCTGTGTGCCAGCCGCTGTGCTGGGTGCTCACCCTGACCCTGAACCCCAGCTAGTTAGGCTCAAGTGGGTTTCCTCCCCTCCCCGTCTAGCTGTGCGTCCTTGGGCAAGTTACTTCACTTCCCAAAGTCTCCATTTTCTCACCTGCTAATTGGAATCGAGATCTCTGGCTTCAGGGCTGGGATTTGAGGAGGCAAAATGCTCCATGCTTTCATGCAGGGCAAGGCCCACAAGGAAAAGGCCTAGGAAAGTCTAGTGGGATAAGTTGAATTCCAGCCCCCCCCCCCTTACTTTTTTCCTGTGCTTTTTTAGAATCTTTCCCTATGGCCCCATAGAGCAAGGTCCCTCCCTAGCTTTCGCGACCTCGGGCGGCAGAGGTTACGGAGCCGGGAGAGCTTTCCGCCAGCCTTGTTTTGCATTTCACACATACAACGACACTCCGGCGGATGGGTTTATTATTTTTCATTTTACAAAGTGGGATCAAGTATCTGCATTGTGCAACAACCTTGCCTTTGGTGAATTAACAATGTATTATTTGTTTCCTTTCGCGCGTAGGTCATCTACATATTTTAACAAAATTCGGCCTCCCGGTCGCTCGGTCGGGAGCGCTGCAGTTCCGAAGGGGGAGGGGCGGAGACCGGGGCTCACCCCCGCGCCCCCTCCCTCCTTCCAGCCCGCGGGCGCGCTCCCCGCGACCCAAGACCCCTTCCTCCCGAGCAGTGTCCCGGGTTCTCAACCCCACTCGCTCTCCCGGGCGTCCGCGCCACCCCGGGCCCCAGCCCAAGGACTGCACCCCCTCTCCGGAGCCCCGCGTCTCCCGGCTCCCTCCCTCCACGCTCCCGCCCCCGCTCGCGGCCTTTCCTCGTCCGCGCCCCTCCCCCAGCCCGTCTCGCCAGGCCTCCTCCGGCTCCCCTTCGCCGCCGCCGCGTCCCTCCGGGGACCTTTCCCGAACCCCTCTCCTCCCCTCCCCCGCTCGCGAGGCGCCCCGCCCGGCCCCGCCCCTCCCCCCCGACCCGGCTCTCCGGCGGGGCGGCGGGCGCGATCCCGGGGCGGCGCGGCAGGGGGCGCTGCGCGGGCCGACGCTGCGGGCGGCGGCGGCGGCGGCGGCGGCGCGAGGAGGAGGCCGGAGGAGGCGGGGGCGGCGGCAGGCGGGGGGCGGGGAGCCGAGCGCGAGCGGGAGGCGAGCGGCGAGACACAGGCTCCGAGCTCCAGCGAGCGAGCGAGGGAGCGAGCGGACGAGCGAGCGCCGTGCGAGCCGGGAGGAGGGAGCGAGCGAGCGAGCGAGCGAGCGAGGAGCAGCCGCGCCGCCGCCCGCAATCCGCCGCCATCCCGCCGCCCCCGCGCCCGACCGCCGCCCGACCGCCATCGCCCGGCCCAGTCGCGCCCGCGGAACCAGACCAGGTGGGCCCGGGCCGGGCGCGGGCCGGGGCGCGGGCGGGGCGGCGGCGCGGCGGGCGCGGCGCTAAGATGGAGGCGCCGCGGCGGCGCGGCCGGCCGGCTTTGTCTGGCGGCCTCTGACTGACAGCGGCGGGCCCCGCGGCCCGGCCCGACCTTTGTCCGCGGGCGCGCCGGGCTCGGCCCGCCCCGAGCCGCCGCCGTTGGCCCCGGGCGGCGGGCGCGCCGGCGGCCCGGGGCGCGGGCCCTCGCCATTGTTGTGGTGGCGCCGCGCGGCCTGCGCCCCGGCGGGCGCGGGGCCGGGCCGGGCCGCGCGCCCCTCGCGCTGCCCCCGCGCCCCGGGCCCGCGACCCCGCCGCCGCCCGGCGCCCCCGGCGCCCCCAGGGCCGGCGCCGCGGACGCGCCGGGGTCGGACGTGCGGGCCGGGCCGCCTGCCCCACCCCCACCGGCCCCTGTCGCCCCGGTGCGTCGGGCAGCTTCGGGGCGCGGGCGGGGCAGGTGCCCCCCGAGTGCCCCGAAGTCGCTGGCCCGAGTGCCCGGGGAGAGGAGGTGCGAGCCGCGGGAGGGCCGCGCGGGCGTGCGGGCACTAGAGGGTTATTTTCAAAATCCTCAGTACTCTGGAGCTGCAAATGTTTAATAATAAACAGGATGTCGCTGCGCGGGGCCTGCCAGATGGGGTTCTCTGCTCGCTTTTAAACATCTCCCCCTCTTCTAAGTGGGAAGCGGCCCCGTGGCAACCGCAGGTCTCCCAGGAGTGGGTGAAATGGGAAGGCGGTGGGTTTTGTTTGCTCCCTTCCCTCTGCTGCGGCTCTTGGTAGGTGTCGTGGGAGGTCCGAGCCCACCTTGAGGCCGGCAGAGGGGGTGTCATTCGAGGGAATGGTGAGCTTGGAGAAAGAGGGGAAGGGGGGCTGGGGCCGCCCTTCCCCTGCGTGTCATTTGCTAAATGGCTGCCAGCGAGAAACCTGTAGAAGCCTCGGTTTGCAGAATGGTTAAGCAAGCTCCGAGATTACCTCCCCTGTCCCCTCCCCGTTGGTTCTGTGTGCGTTTCAGTGGCTCTACGTTATCAGCCAGTTGGGTGCCGTGAGCACCCGTTGGACGCCTTGAAGGGTTTCTTCCAGATCCACCTGGGCCAGGAACCCCGCCGGTGCACGGCGTGGTGGTGGAGGCCCGGGTTTGGGGTGCAAATTCTGCTTCTGGCTGAGAACTCTTGGGCATCCATGGGGACATGGCTCCCTCGGCCTCCCAGGCCCGGGAAGATGGTGCAGGGCCCTGGCATGCGGTGGGTACTCGGCAGTTGTTGCTATACCCGCCTGCAGGCCCCGCGGTGGAGTCAGCCACTTGTGGTGCTGCCCCCAGAGTCCAGTGCTGCCACAGGTGCCGACAGCCGCAGGTGTGGACAAGGGAGAAGGTCCCCAGCAGCGGGCATCACCGGGCGCGCCGCTGGCCTCTTGGTGCTGGGCCTCTGGAGGCGGGGATGGGAGAGGGGGCTTTGGTCCCCTCACCAACCGTGTGTCCCGGATAGGTCTCTGCCTGTGCATCCCGGTGCCTGCCCCACGCAGGCTGGGCTGGGGTAGAACACGCGGAGTCTGAGCAACAGGCAGAGCCCCAGGGAGTGCAGCCTTTTGAGGGTAACTGCTTCCCTGTGCGAATGGCAGATAATTATTTGGGGAGCCTCCTGCTTGTTGGGGCAAGTGTGTGTCTTGGAGCCTGATGAGCTGGATTCGGGGCCTCATTAGATTACCTTACGCAAGTCTCAGGGCCTCAGCTCCCACATCTGTAAAATGGGAGTAATTATGCCTTGCCTTGGGTATCTGTTGGGGCTCTTGGGAGCCCCACAGAAGATTCACAGCGAAGCACTTCCACCCATAGGAGGGTGATGAAAATGAGTGTTTTTGTTGGTTGCCTAGGTTTCTGGTTTCTTGCTCCTAATTCCCACCTTCTGCTTTCCTTCTGCTTGATGAAACTAACAGCTCCCACCCCAAACTCTGTCCTGGTCACTGTTCCCTCTTAAACGCTGGCAGGCACCGCGTGGCCTCGAAGAGCTGGGCTGCTCAGCCGACCCGGGTCTGCTGTCTGTTGACCACAGAAGGACCGAGGCTAGCACAGGGCCCGCCGACCCAGGTCTCTGCCACAGCGGGTGCCTGAGACCTGGGTTTTCTCTTGGCCAGGCCTGTCTCTTGTTTGGAAGGGCCTGGGCCCACTCTGCTTGGACACATGCGGTTTTGCAGCCTGGTGGGGTTTATTTTGGCTCCTCTGTGTCCCCACAGCCATCTTGCTTTGGTTTTGTTGTTTGAAACCTCCTTGGAGCCTCACCCGGGCCTCCTCCTCCTGGCTCCTCCTGGCTGCGGGACTGGGCCTAGCCGGTCTTGTCGCCTTCCAATTCCCACTGCTTCCTGCCGGCCCTTCTGATTTCCTTCTGGGCTGCCTGACTCTGGACTGTTAGCTGGGTGGTGAGGGGAGGAGCCGCCCCTGCCCCTGGCCTTTGCTGCCCAGTAACCCAGGTCCTCTCTACATCGCGCTGCTTGCTCAGCTTGGGCCTCGTCTCCACTCAGGGTGGGCACCCAGTTTTCGCATCCACTTCCTTCTAATCCAAACGGATTAGAAGGCCTGGGGGAGGGGGAGCCAGGGAGCCTTGGGAGAGCGGAATTTCAGGAATGGCAAGTCGGAACCCGTTCCAGCTCGCTGTAATTGCCTGAGGGTTTTTTTTTTTTTTGTTTGGCCTTTCTGTCAGCCCTTCACCATCCCCCACGCCTTTAAAATTTCAGTTCTCTTTTTCCTGGTGGATTATTTTTATTGTACTTTCAAGTTTCCTTCCTTGCACTAAGCACTGACTCACGTCGCTAGTGGCTGCGGGTCCGTCTGCCGTCGTCTCGTGATTCCACCATTGAGACGAGCAGGTCTGGTGGTTTTTGTTTCAAACCAGAATAGACCAAGGGGCCAGTCCGTGTAGTTCTAAATTTGATAGTGAGGCTTCTCTGCTGTTCCATGGACAGATCTTCTCAAGGGCCTGATCTTAAAGCAGTGCATTTCTCCTGAGGAACGGCATTTCCAGCAGAGCTCTGTTGGACTCTGTGCTCGGAATCTCAGATGTTAGCCAGGGCCACTTGACTGTCTTCTTTTGAAATCGCAGTTCTGTTTCTTTCTCAAGATTCTCCCTGAAACTTGTATAGCCTTAGAAAGCTGGGGCTTTATTTTTGGGGGGGGGGGGGCTGAAGAAATAAAGGGACTACCTGTTGTCCTAGAGATGAGTGATGGTGAGCTTCCGGTGGAATAAAGCTGCTGTGACCTAGATGGTGCTTTTGGGCCTGGCCGCACCCCTCCCCTCCCCACCCCCAGCGGAAGGCCTGCCTCCGGCACAGGGGTAGTACTGGCTATGTCTGTGGGCGCTAGAGGGGCTGCCTGGCAGCGAGGCCTCCCGGAAGCCAGGGTGAGCAATGCTCTTTGCTGACTGGTTGCCATTGTGCCTTGAGCCGAGCTGGAGGCGCAGACTGCAGCTTCTGCACTGAGCTGAGCGTGCTGCCAGGGGTGTCGTGGGCAAAGGGAAGCCACTCGATTCCTAGCGTCCGTTCGCCTCTCCTGGACTGCTTCCTTCCGTTCCCACCTCAGAGCTGGCTTTGTAGCTCTGGCTTCCCTTTCTTCCTCCTCCTGAGAAAGCCGTCAGCCTCATCCTCTGCGCTGTACAGCAGCGGTTACAGGTTCGCTTGGTAGGTGCTGGGGGTGCAGCAGATACCCCCGCCCCGTACCTGCTGTCATTGGGCCTTACGCGGGGTGTTTTTAATGTGTTCCCCCCTTCAAAACATTTTCACTGAAAAATTGGAGATTATTGAAAAGAATGAAGATGAAAACAAAAAACCAAACAGGTTACCTGCCACTACACCATCCAAAGCCAGCAGTCAAGACCATAACTATCCCTGCAGGCATGTTACAGTTAACTTTCAATGTTAGACTGTACCCTGTCGAGTTACGGAAAACTTGACTTCTAAATAACTGCCGTTGTCTGGATGGGCCCAGGCGCCTCTGATCATGACTGCATCGTTGCGAGACCGTTTCCCGCTTCCCTTCTACGAAGCCATGAAGCCATGCGTGTCTCCTGCCTCGCTGGCATTTGCCCAGTGCTGCGTCTGGGTCAGGGAGCAGGGTCTCTCCTTTGGCACCAGATGGGTTTTCTCCCTCAGCCCTTGTCACTTTCCACTCCAGCCTCACGCCCAGGGCAGCTTCCTTCATAGGCCACTAAGGTCTGGATGTCTCGGTCTTGGCTGAGTCCTTGGGGAGTGGGGTAGGGTCTTTACTCCACTCATTGGTGAGTCTGGAGTACCTTGACTTGAACACCTCATCAGGGCCTCCCTGGTGGCCTGGGGGGTTAAGTGTCAGACTGTCACCACTGTGGCCTGAGTTCGAGCCCCAGCCAGGGAGCTGACCCACACCCCTCTCCTCTCTCCGCTGCGCCCCAGCAGTGGATTTCAGTAGATCCGCCTGTTCTGCCCCCCACTCTGTCTCTGGTGAGTCTTCATACCTTTGCATCATTGCACCCCAGAACTTCTGTGCAAAAATAAGTAAAGAAATAAACACTGTCCTGGTGACACCCCACCTGTGAGCTTTGGGTGCTCATGTTCCAGGGGGAGAAGGTGGCAAGCGCTGCCTTGTGGCGTCTTTGGGGCCGTCAGCCAGACTTTATCACCAGCTCTGGGGTTGCTTAGGTCCTAGAGCTTTTCTTTATAGCATCTTCCCATAACTTAAGGGTAATTTTTAGACAATTATATTTTACTGTGGTAATATATATTTAAAATTTACCATTTGAACCATTTTAAAAAATGGCTCCCTTAAGGTTTTTATTTTTTATTTATTTTTGCATATAAGAACTGGGGTGTAGGGCCTCCCTGGTGGCGCAGTGGATTAAGCACCGCACTATGAAGCAAACCAGCCACTGCAGCACGAGTTCAATCCCTGCTGCTGGCCGGGGAGGGGACCCACATGGCGCCGCAGACCTCTCCTGCCTTGTCCACTGCTGCCTTCAGCAGTGTGTTTCAGTCCGTCTGCCTGTTCTGCTCCCCGCTCTCTGGTGAATCCTCTCACCCCCCCACACCTCTGGCCTGTACCCCAGTGCTTGTATGCATGAGTAAATAAATCTTAAAAAAAAAAAAACTGGGGTGTAGGCCAGAGGTGGGGGGGCGAGAGGATTCACCAGAGACAGAGTGGAGAGCAGGACGGACCGATGAGGTCTGCTGCGCCACATGGGTCCCCTTCCTTCCCCAGGGATCGCACTCAGGTGGGGATCAAACTCAGGCGGTATTGCTGAGCCATATCCCCTAGGCTGCTGGGAGGCCCCTCCACCACCAGTTTATCCCTTCCCCTGCTGGTGGATGTGTAGCCACAGAGCCGCAGCTTCGTGCTTGTGCATCAGGTCTTCCTCCCCGTGGGTGCACCGGGAAGTAGAACTCTGTTGCTCCCGGTTTGCTGGCTTCTGTCTGAGTCAGAGTGTGTGGGTTGAGCCTTGGGCTGTGTAAGAGGCCTGGGGAGCTCAGTGGTGAGGGAGGCTTCTGGAGAATGTTAGCTGACCTGAGTGCGCGCGCCTTGGAAATAACTTGCGGAGCCCTGGAACGCTAAAAACGCCTTTGCAAGCTGAGATGAAGGCCCTGGAAAGAGTTCATAGGGCCCGAAGGCCCTTTGAGAGCAGCTGTGCACACGCTCCGGCGAGCCCGTGGGTGCGCGGACTGCGTGTGGGAGCTGCGGCCGTGGCACCTGTCCCGAGGCGGAAAGTGGAGGACGGTTTCTCTAGTGGGAAGTTATTTGCCAGGCTGATCGTGACGAGAAAGCACCTGAAAGCTCTTTGCTTCCTCTAGCTTCCCAGGCGGTAGCCGCTGTCACTGTCCGTGCGTTTATCTTTCGAATGTGCACATGGATTTGACCCCTTGTTGCTGGTGTTTAGGTGAAATAAAGACTCATACTACTTTTTTTTTTAAGATTTATTTATTTATGCATACAAAAGCTGGGGTACAGGCCAGAGTCCAGGACAGTGGAGGATTCATCAGAGACAGAGTGGGGAGCAGAACAGGCGGATGGACTGAAACACACTGCTGAGGGGAGCAGCGGGCAAGGCAGGAGAGGTCTGCGGCGCCATGTGGGTCCCCTCCCCGGCCAGCAGCAGGGATTGAACTCGTGCTGCAGTGGCTGGTTTGCTTCATAGTGTGTTGCTTAACCCACTGCGCCACCAGAGAGGCCCCCCCCCCAATACTATTTTCTTAAACTGCAAATTGCATTGTAAAATGCCATGAGTATTTTTCCATGTCAGTGTACACAAATCTACCACAGTTTTAATGCTTTAAAAATAAGTTTAATAAAATACACGAGTGTGTGAAGAAGAAAACAAAAATAGCTCTTAATCCCATGGCCCCAGTATTCCCAGTTGACTTTAAAAAAGGAGCTAGAAAATCGAAGCCGTGTTGACGGGCAAGGGCTTCTCCCCAGTCGCTCAGAAAGGAAGCCACTATGAGAAGCTTCTCGTGGTCCTTTAGAATAGATTATGCATGCTGTACACACCCCCACGCCCCACACCACTCTCTTGTTAAAACATGTCACCTGTCACCAAATAAACCCCCTTGCGCCAGCCTCAGCGGGGCACAGCACCTCCCTAAGCAGCTGCAGAGGTTATTTTGCAGATATTCTTGCTTGTGCCACTTTTCAACAGATATTTGGGATATTTCTAAATTTTGGATATACATCCCACTGTGTGAAAGCCAGTGTGGGGAGCAGAGGGGGTGTAGCGAGCCCCAGCCTGCCCCGCCAGGTGGGACTTGGGTTTTCAGCACCAACTACGATGACGCTGAAACCTTAGCACACAGGTTTCTGTCTGGCTGCACACGGTAGGTTCTGGCAGGAGGCCTTCATCTGGAGTTCTCACCGGGCCCCTCTGGAGGCGCTGGAGGCTCATACAGCATAGCCCTTGGGGGTTTTGTTTCTTGCTCAGGAACTTATTTGGGGCCAGATCTGGTTGCTTCTCCTGACAGGCCCCTGTGCAGATCTGCCCAGTTCCCTACTCAGCCCCTGACCTCTGGGCCCTCCGGTTACTGCTGGAGAGAAGGAGCCAGTGGACTGACTGCGGAAGAGACCTGGGTGGGAAGGCCTGTGCTTTGGCCCTCGGGCCCTCGCTGTGCCTTCTGTTGGGGCTCTAGCTTGGCCCAGGAGAGGGGATTCCTTCGCTTCTCTGTTCCTGCTCCTTTTCTGGTAGAGAGTAGTCCCTGGTTTTGAGGTCAGCACCTTCAAGTGCAGGCTCTACCGCTTTGGAGCTGGGTGACCTGGGCCGGGACTGCTTCTCCGGAGTCTCTGTGTTGTTTGCAGATGTGATAGTGACACCTTTCCACGTAGACTTGGGGAGGATTCAGTGGGCCACATACTGGCGTGTTTATAAGGCGCTTGGCACACGGGCAAGCAGGCTCTCGATAAACAGTAACTATTAATGGTTTCTGGCTTCAGCCCTGCTCAGGGCCCTGGGGGTTGGAGAAGGTAGGTTTATACACTTGGGACTAGTTTGTTTACTAGATGTTGGTGTTTCTAATTGTGTGCTAAGCTCTGAGCTACTTGCTGAAGACCCAAATCAAAAAGCCCCGCCCTTGCCAGCAAAAGCTCAGACACTGCACCAGGGGCCTTCTGCTGGGGGTGGGGGGGGCTCCCTCACTCCCTCCAAAGGAAATACCACTAGTGACTGCCACCCTGTGCTGGGTCTGTTCTGGAGAGTTCTAGGTGGATGTATCTGGAGGAATAGATAAGGTATGTTAAGGAGTTCATGGGTGCGAGGTGACCTTAAACAGCTCCTTTACTTTTTTTTCCCCTCTGCATGGGGCGTGGACGCTGCCTCCTGGTTTTATGAGGGCTGACAGAGGCATGTGCGCTGTGCAGTGACCTCATCGGCCCAGAAACAGTGTCATTCTCTTGCTGATGTACCTGGCTGGACCTTAAAAACATTGACAGTACTCAAACTCGGCCAGAAGTGCTGGAAGAAAAGGAGAGTCCTCCCTTCCTCCTGTAACCCCTTTGTAAGTTCCAGATGAGTGCTCTCTTGAAAACAGTGCTGTTTCTGGCAAATGAGAACTGCAGCCCTGGAGGGCCTGTCAGGAACTGGCTCCCAGCCTGTCGCCTGGCTTCTCTCCTGTCCTCTTGGGAAGAAGGCCACCCTGTGATTCTCTGCCCGTCCTGGACAGACCTGCAGCGCGTCCTGGTGCGCCAGGGCCAAGGTGCATTCTGCTGTCTGGTGCTGAAGTCTAGTGTGTGAAGACCTGGGAATTGTTCTAGTGTTGACACAGGAGTTTTGGGGGTGTGTGCTGCCATGTGAGCTTGTTAGGGCAAAGAGGCCCACAGTCTAGGGTGGCTTGGAGCTGGGAGACGCCAGAGCGGGGGCGACCCAGAGTTGTGAGAGGCGAGTTCTGTTCGCGGGCAGGTCTTTGCAGTGTGGTGGTGGCATAAACAGTAAGCGCATGAGGTTAGTGTGTTTGCAGTCAGAACAAAAGTTCCTCTTTCTCCCTGCTGAAGTGTCAGGTTGGCGTTCCTTGCAAGCCTCCAGGCGAACATGTAGCTTTTTTGGGGGGAGGGAGGTTGGGGTTTCTTTGTGCTTCTTGAGACCGGGTCCTGCCTGATTGGTGCCCCGTGAGTGACTGCCCTCTTGCTGAGGGGCTTTGGGCCTCTGGGCTTGCATAAGAGAACAGCATGTGGGTCTGGGGCGTGTTCCTCTGGCCTGTTTAGACCAGCTCACCCCTTTGGTGCCCCCACCCCCCTCAGTTTCTGTTCATTTTCCCAAGGAGCGAAGGGGTGAGGTGCAGGGGAGCCATCTCTGGTCTGGGACCCTGCTCGCAGCAGGAGGCTCCTCTCTGGGCGGCGTGAGGGGCGAGTGCAGAGCCCAGGCCGTGGCCTGTTAATCCCCAGGGCCTCCACCCTCCCACCTCAACTGCTGGCCGCGGTGTCCTCTGGGCGGCCGTCATCACTGTTGAACCAGCCACGCTCCCCCTCAGCCTGGAGCGCTGCGTGCAGCCTAGTGCTTGCTGGTCCCCAGGGAACCTCTTTCCACCTGTGCAGCGCCCCTGCTGCAGCCCCTGCTGCAGCGTTCTGCCTGGGCAGGGCAGGAGTGGGGCTGCTGCCAGGAGGGCTGCAAGAGGAAGGGGGCTTTTTGCTTCCTGTGGGCGGAGTTCAGTGGGGCGTGCTGCTCCAGGGGCTGGACTCCCCTAAGCCCCACCCAGTGGCCTGGGATCTGGGTTGATCTGGCCTCCTGCCTCCCTGTCCTGCTTTTCAGTGCTTTGGACTCAGGCTGGACGTGTGCTCCCCAGAGCGGTCAGGTGGGCAGGAATACGGCCCGAGGGTATAGGGCGCAGGTCTTGGGTGTTGGCTGCGGGTCTTCCTCACTGCGCAGCTGGGGACGCCTGCAGGACACGGTGGGCAGTGGGTGCGCAGCGGGCAGTCTGTCTTCCTGGACTGATGAGCGCAGTGTATCAGCGGGGCAGGCTGTACAGCACTGTGACTTCCCGCATTCCTGGGATAAAAACTGAAGACCGCAAACCACTGATCGTTAAGCTGAGAAGATGCAGAGTCCACCTACCTCCTAGTTACCAGTGGTTGCCTGTTGAGTTGGATTGACTTTTTGCAAACTTCAGTATCATTTGAATTTTTTTTTAAATTTATGCTTATGGGAAGTGGGGTGTAGGCCAGTGGTGTGTAGGATGAGAAGACTCACCAGAGACAGAGTGGGGAGCAGAACAGGCAGACCGACTGAAATCCTCTGCTGAGGGGAGCAGTGGGCGAGGCAGGAGAGGTCTTCTGCGCCCTGTGGGTCAGCTCCCTGGCCGGGGATGGAACTCAGGCGGCAGTGGATACCTTGCTAGCTGGAGACTTAGCTCTGTGCCATGAGGGAGGCCCTCCTGTGAAGTGGTCACACTGAATGTGTGTTAGGTACAGGCATTAGTAACATAGTTACAAAGATAACCGGTGATTGGAGGCTGGCCTGGTGTGCTGGGGTGTGTTGACTCTTCCTGGCGGGGTCACCCAAGCTCCTTCATTGACCTGGGGCCTCTGGTTCCTGTGACTCCAAGGATTCATTCAGTCCTCAGCGCTGTCCCTGTGTGTGTGTCAGCTGCTGTCCTCAGAAACGGCCTTGTTGATCTGGTTAGAAGGAACAATCCAATATAAATAAGGTGTCCAATTTCTCTTCTCCACTAAATCAGATTTTACAGCACAGAACAGAGGTTTTGGTGGCATTTGCAAAGCTCTTCTCACTTGCTCATTTACCATTATTTGGAGATGGAAAATGGAAGAAAAACTGAAGTAGGGTTGTGTCCTGTGTATTTACATTATTATTAGGTCCTTGTACATTTTGGCCCTTGGGAGGCAAACATGTGGCGCATCTGCTCAGCTCCAGCTGTGCCTTGATGCCTTTTTTTTCCTTGCTAGATTGACTGCATATCCATCCAAAAGTGGGGTGGGCCAGAAACTGCAGACTGCAGGTGGACTTCGAGTTAGAGTCCTCGCGGGCCTCAGCACAGGCCTGTGCCTTTCAGCTGGCGCAGGGTGGGCGTGGGGCGTTCCCTGCAGCCCATGGAAGGGGAACCATACAGTTGAAGTTGGCAAGGAGTGCCCACAAAGACGCCTTCAGGCTAGGCCCCGGGGGTGAGGAGTCTGGGGATGGGGGGCCAGGCTCATGGGGCCTGCTGTGAGTAGAGAGCTCCTCCTGCAGTGTCTGCTCAGATCCCACTCCCCCCAGGCCAGCTTGGCACAGTAGGAGGAGGGACAGAGCCCCAGATGCTCTCTGGGCATTGCATCCTGGGCCTCTGGGGCCCTAGGCCAGCTTCAGGGCATCCGCTGGGGCTCACGGCCTGGGGCTCATAGTCTGGCCTTCGTAATGGTTGGCTGTGTCTCCTGCCCAGTGAGTGCTCACACCACCAGCGCAGACCTGGGTTGCTGGTCACTGCGGGTTCAGGTTCAGACATTGCCACCCCCGCCTAACTCCCTGACGTGACCTTGGGTCAGCCAGCTGCCTGCTCTGGGCCTTGGGGCTTGTCTGAAATGAGGGCGGAAATACCTTCTCTTAATGGTTTATCTATCTTCTTGTTTCAAAGAACTGTTTTTTAATTCAGTGTTATTCAGATGTATTCGGTTTATTAAATTAAGTTTGGCTCTTTCTTCATTGTTCAGCTCTCCCTTGTATTCAATTGTTTCTTTTTTTCTGACTTCTTAAACTGGATGCTTAATTTAATTTCATTCTTTCCTGTTCGGAATTTAAAGCTTTAGTTTATTGAATTTCCTCTGAGTACAAATTTGTCTTTGTTCTAAATGTTTTGATATGCAGTGTTTTCTCCATTTGTGCTGTTTTCTAGGTAGTTTGCAGCTATGGTTTTGAGTTTCCCTTTAAGTCAAAGTTTTTTAATAGTTTTAGATCTCCCAACTGAATGGGTTGAATTGTGTCCTGTTTTATTGCACTGTGTTTCAAGTATTTTTGCTTGTCAGAGTTACGGAGTTTCCTGAAGTGTCATAGGTGATCACTTTGTGCAGGGGTGCCCGTCTCCCCTGATCAGGTTGCCTGCCCCTCTGTCTGCAGGGCACTCGGTCTACCAAAGGGTAGAGCTACATGTTTTTTCCAGTGTTCCCTACTTACGATAATTTTTCATTTCATTTTATTTTATTTTTATTTTTTTTTTTAAAGATTTATTTATGCACACAAGAGCTGGGGTACAGGCCAGAGTCCAGGGTGGTGAGAGGATTCACCAGAATCCTATTCACCAGAGACAGAGAGGGAACAGAACAGGCAGATTGACTGAACTACACTGCTGAGAGAAGCAGTGGGCGAGGCAGGAGAGGTCTGCTCCACCATGTGGGTCCCCTCCCTGGCCGGCAGCAGGGATCGAACTCGTGCTGCAGTGGCTGCAGTCTGCTTCATAGTGCGCTGCTTAACCCACTGCGCCACCAAGGGAGGCCCTTATTTTATTTTTTTTTTAAGATTGATTTATTTATGCATACAAGCACTGGGGTACAGGCCAGAGGTGTGTGTGGGGGGTGGTGAGAGGATTCACCACAGAGAGCAGGGAGCAGAACAGGCAGATCAACTGAAGTACACTGCTGAGGGGAGCAGTGGGCCAGGCAGGAGAGGTCTGCTGCACCATGTGGGTCCCCTGCCTGGCGGGCAGCAGAGATCGAACTCGTGCTGCAATGGCTGCGGTTTGCTTCATAGTGCTTTGCTTAACCCACTGCGCCACCAGGGAGGCCCAATTTTTCATTTTAAAGTCACACCGTGTCTATAGATTCTCACCAGCTACCCATTCATGTTTTTTTTTTCTTAAAGGTTTTATTTATGCATACAAGGGCTGGGGTACAGGCCAGAGGTGCAGGGGATTGAGAGAAGTCACCAGAGACAGCGGGGAACAGAACAGGCAGATCGACTGAAACACACTGCTGTGAGGCAGGAGAGGTCTGCTGTACCATGTGGTTCCCCTCCCTGGCCGGGGAATAGCTGTAGAAGCTCACAGTGCGGTACTTAACCCTTGGCGCCACCAGGGAAACCCCTAATCGTGTTTTGTGGGGTTTTTTTTTGAGACTTTATGCAGGCCAGAGGTGTGGGGGTGAGAGGAGTCACCAGAGACAGAGTGGGGAGCAGAACAGACAGATCGACTGGAATACACTGCTGAGGGGAGCAGCGAGGAGACAGGAGAGGTCTGCTGAGCCTTGTGGGTCTCCTCCCTGGTGGCTGGGGATCGAACTTGTGCTGCGTGGCTGCAGATAGCTGTATAGTGCGGTGTTTAACCCCTTTGGCCACCAGGGAGGCCCCGGTATTTTTCTTTTTCCTCCTGACATATTTCACTGAACATAATCCCTTGTAGCTCCATCCATGTTGCTGTGAATGGCAAGAGTTTATCTGTTTTGATTGCTGAATATTATTGCATTGTGTATATTTACCTCATTTTCTTGACGCATTCATCTGTTTTTTGGGTGTTAAGGTTGTTTCCATATCTTAGCTATTGTACACTGTGCTTCAGTAAACATATGCTTACAGGTTTCCTTTCAAATTAGTGTTTTGTGTTCTTTGGGTGGATTCCTAGGAGTGGAATCACTGGGTCATTTTTAGTAATTTGAGGAACCACCACACAACTTTCCATAGTGGTTGGACCAGTTTGCATTCTACCAGCACATGGCTGTGTGAGGCAGGGCTGTGTGAGACGTTGCTTTATCTCCACATCCTCACCAGCATTTGTTGTTATCATTCTCACCCTTGGGAGTTGGTATCTCAGTGTGGTTTTGATTTGCATTTCCCTGATTGTAAGTGATGTGTCCGGACATTTTTTCATGCGCCTGTACGTCATTTGCATTTTCTCTTTGAGATGTGTCCTTTTGGTTCTGCTGTCTATTTTTTGACTGGGCTGTTTGCTTTGTTCTTGTTGAGTTGTGTAAGCTCTTGGCAGGTCTTTGATGATCAGCCCCTTGTTGGCCTTGTGGAGTACGAGTATTTTACCCCAACTTGTGGGTTGTATCTTCGTTTTGAACAACCCTCTCTTGCGTGGACTTCTTTATTCAGTGTTATGTTTGTTGAGTTTCATCCATGTAGTTATCTGCGAGTTTATTCATTCTCCGTGCCAAATAGTGTTCTGTTCCGTGAGTGTAACTTTTATTCATCCTAGTGGTGTTTTCAGAGTGCCTCTTTTCTGGGGAGGGTGCCAGTTGGCCCGCCCACCGCTGAGTGTGAGTCTTCCCTCATCTGTGAGGATGGCAGTTCTCCCTAAGTTGAGCCTAGGTTCCATTTAATTCCAGTAGAAGTTTCAACAGGCCTTTCTTAGGTTGTGTTATTTGGGAGTTGAAACTGACTCTGAAATTTATATGAGAATGCAAGGGACTGAGACCGTCAAGGCATTTTGAAGAAGAGTAAAAGCCGAGGGTCTGTCCCTCCTAGGTGTCAACCCTGGCCGCGGCTGTAGCTTCCGAGGCAGAGCAGTTGGGGAGAGGAAGACGAGGGGGCTGGCTGCACGCCCGCAGTCACCGTGGAGGGAAGGTGCTTTTCAGTAAGGTGCCGGAGAACTTAAGTCCCATGTGGGAAACATCAGCCGCCGCACGTCTCGGAGTCAGTCTTGCGCACAGACCTAACCTGAAAGATGAAACCGTGATGCCTCTAGAAGGGAACATTGGCAATCTCCTTAAGACTTGGAGAAGACGAGGCTCCGCAGATAGGATACAGAAGGCACTACCAAAATAGCAAGGCTGGTAAAGAACTTGATTAAAATGTACCTTCCACGCTCTACAAACGCTGCAGTAAAATGCAACAAGTGAGGCTCAGTCACTGCCCAGCTGCATTTGATAACCTGTCAGCTCCAGTCTGGCGGGATGGGCGGCCCTGAAGCGGCGTGGTCCAGGCGTCCTTTGGGTGTCGCTCTGTGTGGGTGCCCTTGTTCTCTGGGCCTGGCCTGTGCACTGCCTGGTAACTGGCGCGCCCAGTGACGGTTAGCTGTCGTCCTCAACACGGCATTTCTTGGCCCATAGGTGGGAGCCCCAAGGCCACCGCCCCATCGGCCGGCCCCTCGCTGCCACCGAGGCGGGTGGGGGGCAGGTGTCTCCTTTGAGCGGTTCCCGAGAATGGGGCTGGCTTCCTTTGGACCCGGCGCACCCCTCAGGCTCGCGGGCTGCTCACTTAGGTACTGGCTAGAGCCCTCCCTAGCCCTCTTCCTTCGGAGGGTGGGGGGAGCCTCCTGCTGTGTGCGCCCGCTTTGCCTCTGCCCCAGTTTTCACTGGTGTTGCTCCCACAACCTCCTGAGCAGTGGGGTCGAGTCCTTTGTGAGTCAGTCTGGGAGTCCCTCCCACACGTGGCGTGGTCGGCTGCATACTGGGCTGTGGGGTAAAGACCCCCGCTGAGCGGGGAGCAGGCTGCTGAGAAGTGCTTTTGAGCACTCACTGTCTTTCCTGTGGACCCTCCCCGGGTCTCTGGGGAGATTAGGGCCCTTTTGCAGCCGTCATGTGACCCCGGTCCTGTGAGGCCCCTGTGAGGCCCCTGTGAGGCCCCTGTGAGGCCCCGCTGCCTGCGTTGCTCCTCCCCCGTGGCCCTGGTACGGCGGGTGCCCCAGTGCGGGGAGTTTCTCTTGCATTTTCTATTTGGCAGTTTCTTCCTCTCTTTCTTCTGTTTCTGGAACACCTAGTTGAATTTGCACTCACTGGGATCAGTCCTTTACTTTTCCAGGGTGGGGGAGGATGCTGCATCCATCTCCTTGTGTGTTCCTGAGGCCTTCGGCTTTTATCTCCAGCTCTTGTAAAACCTAGAAACCACAGACGTGTTTGGAGCAATTCGGGTTTACAGGGAAGCTGGAGTCCCGCATCCCTGCCCGGTCTCCTCGTGGCGACGCCTGGCGTTGGCGTGAGGTCGTCGCCACCGCCTCACTGGCGCTGCTGCTGCGTTCTGTGTCTAGGGTTCCTTGCAACCCCTGCTACGGCCACCACCTCACGCTTTGCCTTGGGGTGCCCTGGCTCCTCCTGGCCGTGGCTTCACCAGCTGGGCCTGGTCCGACCGACCATGGCGGCCTCTAGGACTGGCCAGAGGCTTAGTGGCCCCCCTCCATCCCTCCGCCCCAGCTGGTTTGTCTGGTGCCTCCAAGCTTGCCTTCGGGTCACGGGGTTTTAGTTGTCGTGTGTTTGATGCTGCCTGGAACTTGTTCCTGTTCTCTGCCACTCAGGAAAACCTGCTTTTGTTTCTTGGGGGCAGTGTGTAAGTTTTCTGAGTCTGTTCATTTTGCATTTGCTCTGGACCTTTGCCCTTGGTCTGTTTCCTCTGGTTCTCCTGGTCTCCTTACTTGGGTTCCACCTTCAGGGAGAAGTTTCTGTCTGAGCCCTGGGCGCCCACAGCGGGTGGGAAACGGGTGGGTAGGTCAGCGGGCGTCTCCCAGCAAAGGGAGCTGGTGGGTGATAAGTCGGCCTCGGCCTTTCCTGTTCTTGGGCACCAGGTGTCTGAGTCTGGTTTCCAAGAAGAGACGCCTTTCTTCTTCTTCTTTTTTTTTTTTTTAATTTATTTATTTATGCAGACAAGCACTGGGGTACAGGCCAGAGGTGCGGGGGTGGTGAGAGGATTCACCACAGAGAGCAACCACGGAGAGCAGGGAGCAGGACAGGCAGATCAACAGAAGTACACTGCTGAGGGGAGCAGCGGGCGAGGCAGGAGAGGTCTGCTGCGCCATGTGGGTCCCCTCCTGGCCGGCAGCAGGGATCGAACTCGTGCTGCAGTGGCTGCGGTTTGCTTCACAGTGCGTTGCTCAACCCACTGCGCCACCGGGGAGGCCCAAGACGCCTTTCTTCTTGCCCGGGTGCGTGTGGGGTGTTGCCACCTCCCTGGGAGGGCTAGGCCGTTGTGGGGGGGGGCTGAGGCCCAAGATTTATTCCTGGGGCTTTCACTTTGCTTCCCTTTTTAGCTCTTCCCCTTAGCGTGCCCCCTACCCAGTCTAGAAGTCTCTCGAGGTCACCCCCAGAGCAGGGATGGGGGAGTGCCCTGTCCCTCAGCCATTTGCCCACTGCCCATCGACTCCGCCCCCGCTCAGAGGTGCTGTGCGGGGAGCCCCAGTCTCCTAAGCGTGTGGCTATTCACGCCTGTTCTTTCCTGCCCAAACGGGCATCACCTGGCTCGCATCAATATTCCCTTCCATGTCAGGGTTTGGGAGGGGGGTAAGCTTTCAAGCCTGCATCCTTCGCAGTGCCTCGGCCAGGCACGCTGACCGCATGGCTGTGAATGGAGGCGGATTGAACCAGGGCCCTTCTGGGGTGTGCGCGGCCTGGGGGCTCGCATGGCCACCCCGCACGCGTGGGTTCTGTGCTCGTGGGTGTGTGTCCTTGTCCTGACGCTGCTGCTGCCGCCCTCACGGGTCGGGGGAGGACCATGGTTCTGGCCGCCGTGGTGTTGGGGGTGGCTTGGGCTGGCCGGTCGTTGCTGCGCAGGATCTGGCTCGGGCGGTGGAAGGAGTGCTTTCTTCTGGGCCACAGAAGGGCGCTTTCTGCTGAGGCGGGCCACTTGCGCCCTTGCTGCGGAGTCCGGCCCAGACAGGTGAGTCGCTCCTGCGGGAGAGGGGGTCAGAGATGGGCAGCTGCGCAGCTCCAGCTGCAGACTCGGCCGAACGTTCCTGGAAATTATACTCACAAGTTTTTAAAACGGAGCAAACCTGTTTAGAATGTATAAACAGTGTTTTGTGACTTTTATGGGCCAACTGTGGACATAGGAAACAACCAGCGGGCCACGGAGGCAGGAGCAGGCGCACTGTGGGACGGCCCCGCGCTGCTCCGGCCTTCACTGAAATCCGGGCAGGCAGCCGGCTGGGCTGGGCTGCTGAACACCGAGGCGTGAGTGCTGAGCCCTGCCTGTGGGGGCCTGGGCCAGGACCCCCGCCTAGGGTAGTGTACTGTTTGAAATGTGGCCACAGGTGAGTGTTTGCCTCAGGAGGGTTTTCTGAGCATGAAGGTGCATCTCGGTCTCCAGAGAATTAACTACAGGGGCCTGCCACCGACCCTGAATGCTGGCCCTGTTAGTTTGGGGGGCCAGTTCTCTGCAGCGTGGCCCCTAAGTGACACGCAGAGTGGGGGCACGCCCCCTGTGTGTGGCTGGGCTGGAGGGTCCAAGGTGGGGCCTGGCCTCCCAGGGGGCAGAGTCACACTGACCTGCCAGGCCCCTGGGGGGCAGGAGGTGAAGAGGGGACCTGAGGTTGCTGTGCACCGAGAACCTTCAGCGGTCGTGGGCCCTGGTCTCCATGTTGTGTTTCTCCGTTCGTCTCCGACCGCAGGCCTAGTGGTGAGGTGGACAGCAGTGTGTTTCTCTTAAACCGTGAGGAAAGCGGCGTAACCTCACAGCCGGTGTGGCGTGGGGGCCAGAGCAGACCTGCGCTTTAGAGAGATGAGACTGGCGGGGATAGGGCGTGGGGTCTGCGGTGGGAGGCGACTGGTCGGCCAGCGTGTTGGGTGGGGCGGTGCGACGGTCGGTGTTTGAACAGGTGCTGGGATCTGGCTTGGTTCCGTCGGAGGGGTGCACACTCTTGGAGGGGTGCACGCTCTTGGGGAGCTGAGTGGGATTCCTGGAGGCTAGGAGTGGGGGTAGGGAAGTGCCCAGGTCCCGCCTCCCTGCCTTGTTCTTCGGCTTTAATTGCAGTTGCTTTCTGGGGCTGCGGCCTTCTTCTGGTGGCAGCCCCTGGTGACCAGAAACCCTTGCTGCTCCCCTTGTTTCTTTGCACCTTATTATTAATATTTTATCTACTTATGCATACAAAAACTAGAGGTGCAGGTGTGAGAGGGTTTACCAGAGACAGAGTGGGGTGCAGAACAGGCGGCTCTACTGACTTACACTGCTGAGGGGGCAGCGGGAGGCAGGAAAGGTCTGCTGCGCCCTGTGGGTCCCTCCCTTGCCAGGATTGAACTCAGGCAGCAGTGGCTGCGGATGCTCCATAGTGCTGAGACTTAACCCCTGCGCCACCAGGCGCTATCCGTGCAGAGGTCTGTGTGCAGGCAAACCCCACCCCCCTCCCCCCCCCTCCCCCCCGCCTGACTGCTCCGGTGTCCTTTGCAAAACAGGCTGCTGGTGCTGGCTTCGGATCTGCCAGAAGGGGCTGTCGCTCTCCAGATGGGCGTGCTCCTAACTGCTAGGGAATGGAGGGATGTGGGCGCTCCCTGATCTCTAGGGGTGTGGGCCTCCTGTGGAGTGGCTGCTGGAGGGTGGCTCTGCGGCTGCAGAGGGAGGAAGCTGCAGGAGCACCTGCAAGGCCAGTGGGCCCTGCCGGTCCCTGCCAGTGGTGCCTGAGACCCTTCTGCAGAGCTCTCCTTGCATGGCCTTGCTCCCGCATCTGCCGCTTCTCCCTCCAGATGGGTCTGCAGACTGCAGCCCGTTGTGCCCCCTGCTGCCTCTGGGCGCAGCTCTGCCCCTTGGTGCTGCTTGGCCCTCTGCAGACCCGCCCCAGCCCCTGCGCCTCCTCGTCACTCCCCCACCCTGCCCCAGCTTCTCGGTGTCTGGCCCACTCAGTGATCGGTGATGGCCAAGAATGTCAAATAGGTGGCTGGGGCCGCCCTTTTTTGCAGACATTGGCATGCTGGAGAAGGACGGGCTTGATTTAGCTCGTCTGGCCTTGGACTTGGAGACTGAGGCGTCCCCAGCTTGCTGTCTGGGTCCGCGTCCTCCCTGGCCCACGTGGTGACTCCCTGACGTGCTTCCCCAGCCTGCTGTTCGTTGCCCTTCCTGTCGGATCGTGCTTTCTGGCACGCTTTGTCCAGCAGCGGGGTCTGTGCCATCTCTGTCTGTGGCAGCATCCCACCTCGCCGTCTCCCCGACCATGCCCCTGGTCCCCTGGCTGAACGCCTGCTCTCCGCGGGGCTGGGCTGCTGGAGTAGCGGCCCTGGGAGTTGCCTGGGTGGGGCGATGTGTCCCAGCGCAGGTGTTCTTAACCAGGTGTCACTGGGTTCAGGAGGACCCGCGGAGATACAGCACCTGGGCTTGCCTCAGATGCAAGTCTGGGCTCTGGCAGCATAAGTGAGATGAGCACTTGTCTTTGGACAGTGTCCAGGGCCACCACCTGTGCACCTGCCATGGCAGCCGCGGGACCTTGGGGGCTCCCGTCAGAACCGCCCACAGATGAGGACACTGGCCTGGAGCGGCGTTTCTCTGGGCTCCTGGACCGCGCCTCACGGCCCTTCCGCGCAGGGCAGGCTGCTGGCAGTAGTACCCCGGAAGGCTGCTGTGTGGAGCTGGTGTGCACGGGGGTGCCTGGGCTCAGGGAACCCTGGGGCCCCCGCTGCGTGTAGCTGTGACAGACCGTCCAGGCCCCTGGCCAGACTGCGTCTGGCACTGGCTGGCGACCAGGTCTGGGGTGAAATGAATCCTGTTACCCACAAGTGGCTTCTGATAAGGTGGAGTCTCTGAGCCGCTGGCTGGCAGGTGATAGCAGGCTGTCTCTACCTGTCTGACAGGTGGGACTGCTGTCTGGGGAGGCGGGGCTTGGACGAAGGTTGCCTTTGTTGGCAGTTCTTTTTCTGGTGGTTTCGTTCCAGCAAAGCCTGGGCCTCTCAGCCTTTCTGTGGGTAACCTGCCAGAATACGCAGACTGGACTCCTCTGAGGTGTCCTTTCCTTTGTTCCTTGAAGCTGTCTTTTCTGTCTGCCTGCAGGTTTTAGGCCCTTTCTCTCTGCCTGATGGCAGTGTTTTCTTTCAAGTCAGGCATTTGGAATGCCCTGGGGTCCCATGTGAGCCCTAGAAAAGGAGGGGGTTGGATGGGGGGTAGGGTGCAGACAGGGCACCCTTGGATCGTGTTTTACACGGAATAGTGAGGTGCCAAAGTAGATTTTTTTTTTTGCCTTTAATGGAAAGGAACTTTAATACAATTAGGTTACGATACAGAAAGGACAAACAACATAGTTACTAAGTTAAGCATCCGAAGTTACCCATCTCCTTGAGGGTAAAAGTCCAGCCAAATAGGATTGGCTCAAAGCAAGGCCCAAAAGCCTGCCACACGTCTAAAGAACCTTTCAGTAGAGACCCCTAGAAAAGGGTCAGAAAGAGTCAGACAAATCTGGGAGGAAAAGAGCAAAATCAAAATCAAGATGAAAGCTGCCATTGTTAACCTCCCACGGGTCTCTCATCCACATCTGTTCCAACCAGTCCAAGACCAAAAAGCAAGGGCAGTTTCTTCACATGTCCCTCTGCTCCACGTGCCTCCTCCAGGTCTCCTTGCTGCTCTGCCAAAGTAGATTTTGCTTGGGGGAAAAAGACAAAAACAAAAAGGAGAAAAAGCGGCTCCGGGCTCGCCGCCTGGGGACTGTGCCCTCCTGCAGCTGGCGTCCAGGGTGCTCCTCTCCACACGTCCTGGCGCGGGAGCCGCAGGGAAGCTGCTCTGCCCGCCGGCTGACTCGCGCCCAGACGTTCTCTGCCCTCTGCCCGGCCAGTGGGTTGAGTGTACGCCCGTGGCGCGGGGTGTCTGCGGCCTGCGGCGAGGAGCCGCTCCGGCTCCGCAGGTCCGTGCGAGCCGGCTCCACCCGGCAGTCAGGGCTCCCGCTGTGTCTGCGGGAACCAGCGGCAGCGGATGGCTGCCGAATGGGGTTGGGCCGGCCCCGTTGTGGGCCGCTGCACTGGCGGCGCAGACAGTCTGAGGAAGCCCAGGCGTCGGGTTTGTGTCCAGTGGGGCGGCTTCACGGAAGACTGCTGTGAGCGTTGTCAGGGCCGGCAGGGGCTGGTTCGTGCTCTGCCTCAGTGGCCTGTGGGGGGACTGACGGTGACTTGCTGGCCCCACCGCAGAGGGAAGTCCCGGGAAGCACCCGGCAGCGGAGGCGCAGTGTACTGTGGGGGTGGTGGGGCGCCGCCTCCGGCCCTCCCCCACAGGCGCTGTCTCCATAGCAGGGGTGACTCAGGTGCTTGTCTGTGCACCGGTTTGTTTGGAATGCAGCATCCAGCCCGGTGGCTAGGGGACAGCTGCTCGGGCAGGAAGCCGTTTGTGATCTCACAGCGGGGGCTTGGCATCGACCTGTGAGCGCAGAGGTCCTGTCTCGGCCCCTCGTTCTGGAGCTGGGGACTCTGAGGTGTGCAGCGGCCAGTAGCTGCCCAGCAGGCAGACCTTGACGGGGGGGCGTTTCAGAGAATTGCACGTGCAGGGTTCACGCAGGTTGAGTCCGGCCTGGCCTCAGCGGGTCACCGCACACACCGTGCAGCGGCTCTGGCTGGCCGGCTGGACGTGCGGCAGGACACAGTTCCGCGGTGTTTGCAGGCAGCAGTGGTCGTTGGCCGTGATTCTGCGTTCCCAGTTCGGGGCTCAGGTTTCCCTTTGCCCCGGCCCCCCCAGCCCCCTGCCACTGGGGTCGCTGAGGCCAGCGAGCCTCCACTGAGAGCTGTGTCCGCTCCTGCCATGGGTCTGGCTGGCGCAGGATCAGGAAGCTGTTTGTGTCAGACCTGGCAGGAGTTTGCGCTGATGGGTTTTTAAGAAGACGTGATACCAGGATCTATAGAAACAAGTATTTTTCTGATCATGAGTAAGAATTAACACATTTGATTCTTAAAAATCAAGTGTTAGGATTTAATGTGGAAATTTGATGGCCCAAAATGGCTAGTCACTCGTCTTTCCTTCTCTTGCCTTTGTCGATTTGGTTTTATTTTTTATTATCTTTTTTTATTTTATTTTATTTTTTTTTTTTAAAGATTTATTTATTTATGCATACAAGCACTGGGGTACAGGCCAGAGGCGTTGGGGGTGAGAGGATTCACCACAGATAGTGGGGAGCAGAACAGGCAGATCAACTGAAGTACACTGCTGAGGGGAGCAGCGGGCGAGCCAGGAGAGGTCTGCAGCGCCATGTGGGTCCCCGCCCTGGCCGGCAGCAGAGATCGAACTCGTGCTGCAGTGGCTGCAGTTTGCTTCATAGTGTGTTGCCCAACCCACTGCGCCACCAGGGAGGCCCTCTTTTTTTATTTTAAAGAGCAAGTTTATTAGGAAAAGGGACAGAAAAGCTTGACTTGGCCTCAGAAGGACGCTGGCGTGGACACCAGCGGCAGGGAGAGCTGCCCAAAGGGACGGGTTGCTGAGAGGCTGCGTGGTGCAGGCAGCGGCCTCCGTGGAGGGGTCAGTGCGGAGAAGCCCGGCAGGTGCAGGTCCCGGCGGGCAGGAGGCCGCTGCCTGCGGAGGAGCGAGCGCCTGCACAGGCACAGGTGGGCAGGGACGGCCGCCCTTCGTCACTTCGTTTCTGAACTTGGCGAGTTTACCTCGGGTTGCTGTGCTGTGGTCTCCTAAGGGTTTGGCTGGAAGGAGACCCCGCTGTCGTCGCTCAGAGGTGTCTCAGGTTTGCCGTCACCGTGCCCCCGAGTGCGTCTGCAGGCTGCTTCTGCGCATTTGCTCTGTGCCTGCTGGGTCCCGTCCCCTCCGTGAGCCGATGCGGGGTGGGGGCCCAGCCCAGCCTCTGCTGTGTCCCAGGCTCTTCTCACTGCAGCACGTGGTGAATGTCTGGCCAGATGCTCAAGACGTGAGCATGCCCATTCTCTGTTGCTGCAGCAGCAAAGGGCTGCTCACTTGGTTGGTGGCCCCCAGCAGCACGGACGTGCTCCTCACAGCTCTGGGGGTCAGGCGTCTGTGTTGGGCCTCCCCCTCTGCTAAAATCAGGTGTCAGCCTGGAGGTTCTGGAGAACCTACTTCTTGGCCTTTTCCAGCTTCTCGAGGCTGGCTGCATTTCCTCTCGGCTGCCCATCCTCAAAGCTCATCCCCGACTGGCCCTCCGCCTCCCTCTTCCGGCTGCCCATGCCGTGGGGCAACCCCCAGCTCCCCCAGCTCGAGGGTCTTGATTTAATCTGAGCCGCAAAACCCCGTTTGCCACGAAAGGTGATAGTCACAGGTCCTGGGATTCGGGGCGACTTCCTCTCTTGTTCAGGCTGTCACCCTGCACTGTGCCCACGTGTCCCTGTCGTCGTTCATGGGGGTGGAAGCACGTGTTCTGTCCCCTCTGCCTGGGCTCTCCCTTTGTTTGATGGCCCGTACTCAGACCACTGGTTGAGCTTTGGGGCCTATTTGGGGTGCCCAGCATGGGCCAGGTCTGACGCGACCACCTTTATTTCCCACCTGGACGCCTTTGAAGGGGCTTGTTTCAGACCTTGGTTCAGCAGATTTTCTCTACGTGTGTCCTGCAAATTCTTTTTTTTTTTTTTAACATTTATTTATACATACAAGAACTGGGGTGTTACAGAGGCCAGAGGTGTGGGGGGGTGAGAGGGTTCACCAGAGACAGAGCCGGGAACAGAACAGGCAGATCAACAGAAATACATCGCCGAGGGCAGCAGTGGGCAAGGCAGGAGAGGTCTGCTGTGCCATGTGGATCACTTCCTCCGCCAGCAGCAGGGATCGAACTCGTGCTGCAGCGGCTGCGGTCTGCTCATAGTGCGCTGCTTTAACCCACTGCGCCACCAGGGAGGCCCTCTCTGTTGTTTTTTTAAGCAAAGGTGTATATGTGTGCTCATACACTACATATGATGTATAAAGAAGGTCATTCTTAGCCTGTGGGCTTTACAAAAACAGAGTTCAGGGTCCTGTGTTTGCAGAGTGAATGGTAAGCTCTGAGACAGCTGTCACCACACTGTGGCAACCTCAAGGACTTCTAGTAAAAGACCTTTTGCAAGATTTATGCAGGCTGAAAAGAAACCAGAGTGTATCAAGGACCTTTAAATTTGTGTGGGTGTAGGGGGGAGGGTTTCCATGTTCCTCCCTAAAGGGACATGGTTTGATTTGATTTGGCAGAAATGTCTAAAATTAGATTTAATGTATCTAATCTTAATGAAGAATTTTAAGTTGGTTAGATTTGAGAACCTGTTAGATGCTGGTCTTCCTGATGCAAATAAGGCCCAGTCCTTATCTGAACGTTCAGCCCTGGTGGAGGGACACTATGACTAGTTATGCCTTTGTGGGGACAGGACACAACTCCAAGGAAACTTGGAAGGAGATTTAAGGTAAAGGGTGTCTGTGTTTACTGCAGAACTACTTACAATAGGCAAGCTATGGAAACAACTTAGATGTCCAAAAATAGATGGCTGGATCAAGAAGTGTGGTATATTTACACAATGGAATGCTACTCAGCATCAAAAAGGGATAAACTCGTGCCATTTGCAGCGACATGGATGGAGCTGGAAGGGATTATGAGCAGTGAAATAAGCCAGAAAGAAAAAGAAAAATACTGAACAGTTTCACATATTGGAGGAATGTAGAGGACCCAAGTCAGGGATCAGGGGAAAAAGTCACTATAATAAGTAAAAGTCAAAATCATCAGGCAACGTAGATCAGAAACATCCCGTAGGGAAGGGGGAGCAGCCTCCCGTGCTCCTCGCCGTCCAGCTCCGCGCTCTGACCACTTCCCGAGCCAGACTGTGCTTCTGTGCTGAGCGGGACTGTGGCGGCAGAGACCAGAGGGTGGTCTGGGGCTCGCCGGCCTTCTTCCTGCGGGCACTTGCTTGCACGAGGGGCGAGCATCTCCAGCTGACGTTCTCGGCTCAGTTTGCTGCTGATCTTCCTGGCCCTGGATCAGGACATGCAGAATTTCATCTTAAAATACCGCCGTGGGGCCTCCCTGGTGGCGCAGTGGGTTAAGCAACGCACTGTGAAGCAAACCGCAGCCACTGCAGCACGAGTTCGATTCCTGCTGCCGGCCAGGGGGGGGACCCACATGATGCGGCAGACCTCTCCTGCTGTGCCCGCTGCTCCCCTCAGCAGTGTACTTCCGTTGATCTGCCTGTTCTGCTCCCTGCTCTCTGTGGTGAATTCTCTCACCCCCCACACCTCTGGCCTGTACCCCAGTGCTTGTATGCATAAATAAATAAATCTTTAAAAAAAAAATACTAGTAAAGACTAAAAGGAAAAAAAACTTAAAAAAAAAAAATACCGCCGGGGACCAGACACCCAGCACCCCCTGGCCTGCGTGGCCGTGGAGTGGGTGGGGCGAGGGGCAGCTGGCTGCGGCCCTGTCTGTCGCGTGCCTGGAGTCGGGGCTGTCTGCATCGTCACCTCCATTTTGTCGCTCAGGACCCCCGACGGCGTGCCAGAACCAGTGCTCTAGCTTGCACCTTCTGCTCGACCCAGTCCAGCGCGTGGGCCGAGGTGGGGGCGAGGCACGCAGCACTGGCTGGCTCTCGGCGCGTCCTCCGTCGTGTCTGAGTGACCGAAGGGACGAGCCGGTGAGGACGGCACTGGCGGGCCTGGAGCCGCCTGTAGAGTTGGCGTTGGCTGTCTTAGACTTGCAGGGCACCGCAGTGAAGCCACAGCAGAGGGAGGGGCAGGGAGAAGAGGGGAGGGAGAGCGCAGGGGTCATGGGCGCTGCGTGTGGGGGACTGTGGGGACCCCGCCGAGTGGAGGCGATGAGGTGAGAGAGGTTGTCTTTCTCAGAGTCCCGTGTGGGGGTGCCCAGCTCCGTGCTGCTCTCCGGGGCCGAGCAGGTGTTTACTCTCTGGAGGTGCTTTATTTTGCAGAGTGTGCATGCGTGATTGTTCCCTCACGGTTCGCTCACTGCCTACCTCTTAGCCTGCAGAGGAGCTGCCTCTCGGGTGCAGACTGCCCCTCCCCTAGCCCGCCTGTCCTCTTGGATGCCCACGGCGGTCCTGTCGTCAGGGCGGTGTTTTCACTGTCCTGCCCAAGAGCTGCCCCCGGCGTGGAGCTGACCCCGCGCAGGCGCAGGCGCAGGCGCAGCGTGGCTGGGCAGGTCTGCGCTGGCTCCTCGGCTCTGCCTGGGCGGTGTGCAGGTCTCCCGGTGCGCTGGCCCCTCCGCTGGTTTTGAGTTTCACTCGTCACATCGTCTGTATGCCACTGTCCCGCGTCTTTGGCATTTTGATGTGTTCTGCTTCACATAACTCCCTCACGCCTCTCTGCTTGCTGCTCCCTCGGCGTCAGGCCGCAGTTCTTGGCCCAGCCCTCCCCCGGTGGGCACTCACTCGGGCTTTGCCACCTCCTGGCCCCGTGAGCAGTGTTGCGCGAACGCTGCGGTGCGGCTGGTTTTTGAGTTGGTGGTTTCACGTTCTTTGGCTGAGTGGGATTGCTGGGTTGTATGGTATTTCCACTTTTGTTTTTTCTTTTAAGAATTATTCTTTTATTAAGATTTTTAATGGGGCCTCCCTGGTGGTGCAGTGGGTTAAGCAATGCACTATGAGGCAAACCGCAGCCACTGCAGCACGAGTTCGATCCCTGCTGCGGGCCAGTGGGGGGACCCACATGGCGCAGCAAACCTCTCCTGCCTCCCGCTGCTCCCCTCAGCAGTGTACTTCTGTTGATCTGCCTGTTCTGCTTCCCGCTCTCTGTGGTGAATCCTCTCACCATCCCCCTCCCCCACACCTCTGCCCTGTACCCCAGTGCTTGTATGCATAAGTAAATAAATCTTTAAAAAATATTTTTAATTTTGTTTATTTATGCATACAAGCACTGGGGTGCAGGCCAGAGGTGTGGGGTGGTGGTGATGAGAGTGCTCACCACAGGAACAGGGGAGCAGAACAGACAGATCCACTGAAGTACCTGGGGAGGGGAGCAGCAGGGGAGCAGAGGGGAGCAGCAGGGGAGCAGAGGGGAGCAGCGGGAGGCAGGAGAGGTCTGCTGCGCCCTGTGGCTTGGCTTCCTGGGTGGGGGCGGGGGTTGAACTTGTGCTGCAGTGACTGCCGATGGCTTCATAGTGTTGGACCTAACCCTTTGCGCCACCAGGGAGGCCCCATTTTTTCAAAAAAAGATTTATGCACACAAGAACTGGGGTACAGACCAGAGGTGCAAGGGGTGAGTTGATTCATCAGAGACAGAGTGGGGAGCAGGACAGGCAGATAAACTGAACCCACAGTCCTGAGGGGAGCAGCGGGCGAGGCAGGAGAGGGCTACTGCGCCATGTGGGTTCCCCTCCCCGGCCCGCAGCAGGGATCTAACTCGTGCTGCAGTGGCCGCGGTTTGCTTCATAGTGTGTTCGCTTAACCCACTGTGCCACCAGGGAGGCCCCACCCATTTTTAAAAATTTTTAAGGAAAATTCGGTAGCTTTCCCAAAGGGCTGCATCTGTTACATCCCTGCTGCAGTGTGGGGCTCCTCCTCTGGATCCTGGGGTTGCCGTGTGAGGCGGCGATAGTGTGGGTTTAACCCGGAGCCTCTCCCTCGTGGGAAGAGTCTTCCAGTGCCTCCTGGCTCTGGGGTGGCTCGTGGTGAATTGCCTGTTAATCCTTTGCTTGCCACTTAATTGTTGAATTGTGTAAGGTTTTCAGTTTGGGTGACACTTTTCCCTCCCTTTCAAAGCCAGATCAGGAGTGGTGCCGAGAAACATTTCCTTGCTAGATGACATTTCATCGAGATGTCCGATCGTTTGGGGCAAATAGCCAAGGGCAAGGATGGGAAAAGCAAGTACTCGACTCTCAGCCTGTTTGAGAAGTACAGAGGGAAGGCAGTAGACGCACTCAGACCCTCAGGTAAGAACCGGCCGGAGGCCCGTTGGGCGTGGTCACTGCACCCCAGCCACGGCCTGAGCTGCCCGGTATTCCTGGGAAGCGGAGCCACCTGCTCCTGTCCGAGGACCGGCCTCAGGGCTGGTGGCCCGCGGGCAGGGGGGAGGGGTACTCCCTACCAGCCTTGCTGAGACCGTGGTCGTCCGGCGGGCAGAGCGGGGTCAGAGTGCAGCAGTGACTCTTGTTAGGGTTCATGGTTCCTACATCCTGGGCCCCAGTGGGAAAAGTCCCTGCAGATGCCACCTGCAGAGGGCTCTGAATGCCCGGGTCCCGCGCAGGCTGGCCTGGCCCGGCAGAGGCTGCCCCTCCCGTCATAAAGCCCAGGAGGTGGTGTCCATGTGGGGTGGAAATTTCTGGGCCAGGTTCCTCACTCTCTGGAATCCCTGGGGTTTCAGCAGCTCCTGTTTCTCAAGTCCTCGGCGAGGGGCCTAGAATGTGACCAGAGGGACCTGCGCCCCTGCCCTGCTGTCAGGGAGGGCTGCCTCCGGGCTAGTGGGGCGTGAGAGCAGCCTGGTGACCGAGGCTCGCTATCTCCCCCCTCTGCAGCTACTCCTAGACATGGCTTGCAGAGTCTCGGGAAAGTCGCCACAGCCCGGCGCATGCCGCCGCCCGCAAACCTGCCGAGCTTGAAGTCTGAAAACAAAGGAAACGACCCCAACATCGTGATAGTACCCAAGGACGGGACAGGATGGGCAAACAAGCAGGACCAGCAAGACCCAAAGAGGTGAGCACAGGGTGGGCGGGGCTTCTAGGCTCTCCCGCCCGTCCTTCAGCGGAGGTGGCCTCGGAGAGCTGGGGAGACACAGAGGCTGCTGCTTGCACCCCGACACCTGCCTGCTTATTTCTTGCTCTCTGCCTTTATTTTCCCCTGACTTCTGGAAGCCGGTGCAGCAGCATGTCTGCGGGCTGTGTGTCCTGTGACCAGTGCCCCTGGTGGCTTATTAGGGAGGCCACATCCCCAGAGGAGCTTATGCAATGCCTCAGAGCCTGTTCCTGCAAGAGCTGGTGTGGGCAGCGCTCGTGCGAGAGCAGCGGGGTCTGGCGTTGTCCCCGGGGGCTGGGCTCCGGGGCAGGGGCAGGCAGCCCACCAGTAACATGCCCTAGTGCCTCCTTTCCGTCCCCTTCCCCAGCCCGAGACCCCCAGATAGACCCAGTTACGAGGGAAACCCACAGGGAATCCTCTTTATCCAAGGCTGGGGTGCAGCCTTCCTGGGCCTCACGCTCTGCCACAGGGCGCCTGGGGCAGCCATAGGAGAGGGCCGTGGCTCGCAGCAGCCGTAGAGGCCCCTGGGCGGGGCTCCTGCTGTGCGACATGGCTGCTGCTCCCTAGGGTGCCCAGCCTGGGCGCTGCCTCAGAACCTCAGCCTGCGTCTCTCTCCGCCATCTCCTCTGGCTCCAGCCTGATAACGGGGTTGTCCAGAAAAGAGGATTTGGGTTTGTGTTGGGGGCCCTAGGAGGGCCGGGGTCAGGCTAAGACCAGTGGGCAGAAACCAACTCCTGGGGTTTCCCTGTTGGGGAAATGAAAAGAAACATCCCTGCCTCATGCACCTCGTTGGCCTGCGCCTCTCGCGGTTGACTGATGAAGCCCAGGGTCCAGGAGGGCAAGGGGCCCAGAAGGCGGCTTGCCAGCCAGTGCCCTCCTCTGCCCCTGGGAGTGGCCATGGTGATGCTCGTGATGCTTCCCTGCAGTTCCTTTGGACAGAGCGTCTGAGTGAGCAGGTGATTTGGCCAGTGGTCAGAGAGCCTTGAAAGCCTTTAGCCCGCTTTCCTAACAGCTTGCCGTGGGGTGTGCTGGCTGGTGCACGGCATGTGCCTGGGGCGGGACACGTGAGCGTGGGACTTCCAGCCGGGCCATTTAGGAGCTTTCTGGGTGCTGCGGTGTCCCCTGTGAAGTCAGACTCGTGGCCGGCTGCGGGCGGCTGCAGAAACAGATGCGCTAACGTCGGTCAAGGACTTGCGCAGAGCCTGGCCCGGAGGGCGTCCCTGCAGGTGCCAGCTGCTGACTCCCTGCTCGCGTGGCAGCACTGCGAACGCGGTGATGGGTGGGTGCTGCACATTTTGGTGCAGGATTGAGAAGCCTCTGCTACTGAAAGTTCTAGAGCGAGGACACAGCATCGCCCCTTCATTGTCTCACCCAGCATTGGGCTGGAGTGGGTCAGGCAGCTGCAGGGTCTGGTCTGGCTGCAGCCTTCCAGGGAGGAGGGGAGCAGGTGTTAATGGGGGGGGGGGCAGCACCCCAGGGCACCAGGGAGGTGGCGGAGCAGAAGCCACCAGTTTGGACTCAGCGCTGGTTTGGAGAGCAGAGCAGAGTGGGTCTGCCTGGGGCTCCTCGCACAAGTGGACTGTGATGTGAGGAGGGCGAGGGCCTCGCCTGGTAGGCCCTGGCAGGGTTTGGGCACGAGGATTGTCTTCAGCCTGTGTACGAGCAGCTGGTACCAGCCTGATTCTGGCCAAGTGGACACCCCTTGCATCTCACCGGGTGGAGGGCCGAAGAGAAGGAGAACAGAAAGCCGGGGAGACAGCAGAGACCCATTTCGAAAGAGAGCGAGCTGACGAGGGCTGATGACATCACCTTTTTGGGGGCAGTCTGGCAACAGCTTTTAAACTGCGAAGCATCTTCTGCCTCTTTATCTCTAAGAACTTAGACAGCTGAACTGCATAGACGTGTCAGGCATATGCACAGACGTGCTCGCTGCAGGTCAGCTGTGACAGTCAAAACGAGACGGGCGGCCCAGGGTGTCGCACAGAAGCTGTGATGCTGCCGGTCAGGAGCCCGGGACTGTGTGCGTGGCGTGTCCCCGCCTACGTTGGGTACCGGGCCAGAAGGGGCACTGAAACTGGCCAAGACAGGGCCACAGTTTGCCGGTCACTGTCTTGAGTTCCTCACCTCTTGCACAGTGGCAAGACAGGTCGGGTTCGGGGAGCAACAATCACAGGATTTATCAACAAGGGAAGCAGCGGCCACTTCTCACCCCAAGCGGTGTCCAGTGTTTGGAAGTCCTAAACAAGGTGTCTGAGATGGCACCTCCCCACCACCAACAAGCATCCTGAATAAAAGGCTCCGCTCCCACAAGGGCGACTTCCCGCCACTGAGGGCCTGGAGCCCGTGGCAGCCAGACAGTAGGCCGGGATGCGGCTCGAGATGACGGCACAAGACGCAACAGGAGGTGCTCGCGGAGCTGCCAAGACGTGCCCGCTCAGTCAGACCAGCCCCGCGAGAGAGC